>REGO01000056.1:6366468-6441010 GCA_010120015.1 Rhombomys opimus | reverse complement strand
TCACTATGACTCTGTGAGGGCCATTCTTATTCAAACCACCACATCAACTTTCTGTCATTGACAGTCTCCCCTCTCTCCCTTTCTCTCTCTCTCTTCTTCCCTGTCTCTTCCTCCCCCTTTCTCTCCCTCTCCCTCCCTGTCTCTCTCTCTTTCTCCCTGTCTCTCATTTACTACCAAAACCATTTCACTGGAATGCGTCCTTCATGTAAACCTACTATAATCCCCAATGATCCTATACATACAGTGGATACCCCAATCTTTCATAACTTTTTTGCTACATTTACTTAGCGACTCGCCTTTTTCCCACTTCCATTTACCTCCGTGGAGGGCAATAAACTTCTCGAGTCTGTCTTTGCTGGAAGAGGGCAGGTGCCTGGATTGCTCAAGTGTTTGCTGCCAGTGTATGATGTGTGTGTTATTCCCTGAACAGCTACTCCAAGGCCCCCTGTCCCCTTCCAACCGACTGCATCGGAGTATGGCAGGGACAAGCCTCCTGTCACACCACTGATGCTTGGGGCCAGCTGTCTGAACAGAAGGCTGTTAGCAGCCCTTCCTTTGATCCTGTGGTACTACTCTCCTGCCTGATCTACGTGTCCTTTCATTTATTTTCTTGTGCTGTTATGCTTTGACTTTGAACTGTGCCCTCATGGTTCATGCCTTAGTGCTTAGGGCACCAGCCAGTAGGTCTTTGGGACATGATTGGGTCATGAGGATGAATGTCACTCCAGTGGCTCAATCCACTGATGAATCCACATTTTGAAGGTGTTATTGGTAGGTGATAGGGTCTATTTGGATGACGTAGGTCGCTGAGGTGTGCCTTGGAAGAGGAAGAGTGCATCTTGACTCTGACCCCAGTTTTTCATTCTTTCTGCTCTTCTGGCTGTGGCGAGCAGCTTCCCCTTATGTCGGGCCTTCCCCTTTGTTTCTCCCTCGTTCTCCTCCGGCAGGGCAGCCAGACAACTATCAACTAAAGCTGGGAGCTAAAGACATCCTTTTCTGTTTTACATTGTTTCTCTAAGGTATTTTGAGTGACTCAAAACTATGGTGTACTTCTCTGCTCATAAATATTTTATGTGTAAGGTCCTGTGGCTAGTGTTTCCTTTCTCAGCAGACTCCTACATGCACCTGCTTTCAAGAGGCAAAGAGTGCAACAGTAAGTGTGTTTCTTTTTTCCATGTTTGAGTGAGTGATCACATGTATGAGGGGTGCATTTGCATACACGCCTGCGGAGTCCTGGGGCTGATGCTTTCTGTCTCACACACTCAGCAGTGTCTCTTCCTGTGGAGTCCTGGGGCCCATGCTTTCTCTCTCACATACTCAGCAGTGTCTTGTGCTGATCTTAAAGCTTCATGGTGAGCCAGCTTTGGGGTCCCATCTCTGCCACACCGGCTGGGGTGACAGACTTGCCACCATGTCCATCCAGCTTTTACATGTGTTCTGGCGCCTGGACCCCAACCTCACTTTACACTGCAAGATGCCCCTGGCCATCTCCCTAACTCATAGTAATTGTAGAGTGAACCATTTTCTACTGTGTCTCATGAGGTTATTTATTCATTATTTTTTTCTTGACTGGGTTCTTCTGTGTAGCCCTGGCCACCCTGAGTCTCTCTTTGTAGACCAGGCTGGCCACAAATCAGAGATCCACCAGCCTCTGCCTCTAGAGTGCTGAGATTAAAGGTATTCACCACCATGTATGGCTCTCATGATATTTTGTTTATAATTTTAAAATCTTTATTCATCTTTTCCACTCCTTACTAGAGAGTTGATTAAAAAAAAATTCAACCTTTGTTGAACTATGGGAATGCATTTAGTCAATGTTATTACAGAATGTGAACACATACACATATATCCATGTATATATATAGAGAGAGATCCTGTAAATGCATTCTAGATACACACACATACACAAAATGTGCCCTGAACACTCAGGTGTAGAAGGCTTGGCTCCAGGTGATGGGCCTTTGAGTTGTGCGGTTAAATGGTCACGTGGGTCTAGAGGGATGGCTCACTGGTCAAGAGCACTTGCCGCTTGTGTAGAGGACCCGGGTTCAGGTGTAGCCATCTGTGGCTCTGGGGCTTCCTCAGGCTCTCATTTAGACCCATAACAGCAGGCATGAGGCGTGTAGTGTGCAGACATTCAGGCAAAGCCACCATGTTAAGGGTAAGCGCTTCCAACCAGTTGGCTGAAAATATGTACACATTTATATTTTATCTGTTCGTGTACATGAAGGCGAGCTTACGCTTCAACACAGCCCGGAGCCTGTGGTTTTGAACAGTCTAATCTCTCCTTGCCTCTCAGGTGGTAATTAACGTGAACAGGTTACAGTGGTGCCTGACGCACACACTGCAGGCACTCTGGTGTCCGAGGTGATTAGCGAGGACAATAATTAGTGCGGATAGTAAAATATCTGTTATTCGGAGTACATTTGCTGCTGCTGAGGGCACCATTTTTCATAAAAGATACTCTCCTTCTTGCCAAATAAATGCAATTTCGGTGTATCCCTCAGAATGTCAAAAATATCTTGAAGACTTGGAGGTGCACAGTTCATGATTACTGCCTAACTATGAGAACTTTTAAAGTTCTTCATGAGAAAAAAGTTCAGGGTTGGAGAGACGGCTCAGAGGTTAAGAGAAAAAGTTCAGCGACACCAAACAATTGAGTAAGGCGGGCCTGACAGTCTTCTGGAACGGTTGGTTCACCTTCAACAGGTCAGGAACTTGTGGCGCCGTTCAAAAGCAAGGCGAATTCCTCTAATTAGTGTTCTGCCTCCCTCAGAAGCCGACGGCTGACTGCTCGTTAGAAGGGGGATTTAGAAGACCCTCTGGGGAAACTATTGATTATCTGAAGAGTCAAGCAGCATTTCAGATGTTTCTTTGTGTGACTCCAATGCGGACAATCAAGGCATGTTCGTTCCACCACTCAGAAACCGTCCTGGCAGAGTCCAAGCAGCCCAAATCCTGGGCTTCTTCAGGGTGTTTCTGACTGGGTAACTGAGTGGCTAGTCCTGATGCTTTGTGTGACCACCCTGCACCTTCCAATCGGCACGTTTTCCATCCCCAAACCTCTCTTTGCTAGTACTCCAAGGTGAGGATTGGTATGCGTGGCGTCCTTCAGCTGGTTCCTTCCACAGTGGGAAAGGAGACGGATTTTGGCCAACTAGGGACTGTGGGCACGGGAGATGGTCGCACTCCACCCTAAGGGGCCTAGACATTCCAGGCGCTTGGGTCTTGCAGAGTTTGGCCGCCACCATATTTGGAGCGTGCCTTCTGCGGGGCGGGAACCTCCCCGGGAGGGATTAGGTCACCGCCGGGGGAGGTGACCTTGCGTGCATCTTGGCACCAGACCATCGCGGCGCGCCTTGCCCGCCGCCCCCCGGAGGTTCGGCTGCCACCGCGCGCCGCCCCGACGGCCCCGACGGCTCGGGCGCCGCTCGTCGGCCTCCCCGGGCGGCCCGCGGCCAGGCAGAGGCGGGAAAGGCGCGCGCGTGCGCCGTGGGAGCCCAGGCCGGAGGCGCAAAGCGGGCGGCGGAGGGGGCCGTTGGAGCCGAGGAGCGCGCAGGGCGGCGTGTGACGCGGGGACGCCGCGCGCTCCCAACGTCGCCCCGGTTTGACGCACGCGGCACCAAACTGTGAGTTTCGGGGGGTCTGGTTCTGTCGTCGGCTTAGCGGAGGCCCCCGGCCGGGGTCCGGGCGTCCGGGCGGAGGCGGTGGCGGGCCCGAGGGTGGCGGAAGACGTCTCGGGGGGACGCGGCCCGCGCCGCCCGGGCCCGGGGAGCTGCGCCCTCGGCCGGCTCCCGACCCTCCGAGAGGACGCGTTCTGCCGCACAGGCTAAGATGGCGGCGGCTGCCGAGGAGGCGGAGTCGCCGCTGCACAAGGAGCCCGGGCCGCGGGGTCCGGGAGGCGGCGGCCGCGGGGGGCCCCGGAACCTTAGGTGAGCGGCGGCGGCCGCCGCGGGGCGGGACTCGGCGGCGGGCGGGGGACCCTTCCGCTCCCGCGCCGGCGGATCCGGCGGCGGACACAAAGGGGCCGAGCCGGGCTCCGGACCCGGGGCTGGCGTGGAGTCACATGCCGCGCGGCAGCCAGTGAGCGGTAGGGGGAAGGGGGCCGCGGGCCGGGGCGCGGGGCAGCCCCGCGGTCGCCGTCGTCACGCCCCGGCTAACGGGGCGGTCCGGGGGCCGAGGGCCGAGGGCCGACGCTTGGCGCGCGGCTGCTCCGACCGGGCCTGGAGCTCCGGCTCCGGCGAGAACTGTCCACACCCCTCCCCGGACTTTGGGACGAGACCGCAGAGCCTTCCCCCCTCCTTCCCACTGCTCTGCAACATCTTGTGCCGCTTAGTGCCCGGGAAGTAACTCGGAGAGGTAAAACGGAAGGAGAGCCAGCAGGTCGCTCGGAGCGTTGGGTGGCGCGGGCTTGGTGGGTGTCCAGCTAAAGCTCTTTGCCTCTCCAGGTCTGATTCCCTGGCCCTTGTGTCCCTGGGAGCTTAATCTCGGCCAGAGGAAAACAGGTGTGCTCCGTCCAGTTCTCCCGAGAACGCGAAGATGAGTTGCCCCAGACCCTTCCCCGTGATTGGAAACTTGGGTGGTTTCTTGGTGCGAGACTTCCACAGACGACTCTCGTGTTGGGATCCATCCGTGGTTTAGCGACATTAGTGGAAAAGTTTTCTTCAACTGTTTAAAGTAACACTGACACAGAAAGCGTTGTTATAAAACTTAAATTAGATTTCAGATTTTACGTGATAAACTCGACGAGGACATACCCATGGCTTGGGGCCCTGAAACTTTGGTTCTGTTGTGTGTACAAGTTAATTTCCACAGAAATGCCAAAACGCCATCATCTGTTCTGGCCAGTCCTGATTGATGCCAAGTTTGCTGCATATGGGGGATGTATTAGTTTAGTTGATTTCGGTCCCACGAAGGAAAGTGTTTCAGAACCTAAACAACCAGAGTTTCCCAAAGCAAGAAAGCCTGCTTCAGTGCCATGTGTAAGTATCGAGGAAGCTTGATGTCAGCAGTACTGTGTTTCGGGTAGGTTTGCTAAGAAAGATATGGATATTCCAATGGAATCAGAGCTCAGTGTAGACGTTTAGACGGATAAAGCCCGAATGCCTGGCACTAACGCAGTGGTTTGTATGCTGCTGTTAACCTTATGGCTGTTTTAAGCACTTCATACTGCATTTACGTCATGCAGCGTGTTGCAAGCAGCTGATACTGAAGTGTGAATTTCCAAAGAGCTGGTGCCTTGTATTTGCCATTAATATAATTACATGAAGGAGTATTAAAGCACATTTAGATCATTAACTTTGAACTTTAAAACATTACTTAAAACTTTAGTTTTCCTTCTTTCTTTCCAGGTCTGTGTCTTCCCACTCTTAGCTTTCCTGCAGATACAGAACAGTTTTGTATTAGCAGGAGGTACGTTAGCAGTCAAATGCATCCCTGGATCGTACACTGTTACAAAGGAAGACTGCTAAAACCACTCACCCGTTCTCTTATCAACATATTGAGGATGAGTTAACTAGTGGTGTGATGGAAGATGGCCTTTTAACCACTATTTTAGTTTTGTTAGCAACTGGTAGCTGTTTTAAAAACAAAGGGTATTACTGAGTATACCTGTTAGTTAAAGAGTGCCATTAGTGAGATTTGTGACAAGTTTAATGTTACATAATTTTGTAGCAGTGAGTGCTGCTTATGTATGAATTTTGAGATTTTTTTTTCCAAAGCAGACTTGACCCAGAAATGTAAAAACTAAAAACAGAACACATGTGCTTGATAAGTAAACCTGAAAAGTGCTAGATAACTGACATTTTTGCTGGAAAAGGCCAAGAGATGAAATAGGTGTTGGAAAGCATGCTAGTACCTTTGATTTTGTAATGTTGTTTGGTTGGACAAATAAAAAATATGCCTCTTAGACTACTGTATAAAATGATATTAAGACCAGCTATTACTAGTACACATCTTAATAAATGCAACAAATGGTAAAGTCATCGATGATGGGAGTTCATGGTGATACTTGTAAGGCTTGTATTGGTCATTTAAAGTGCTTTTGAAAGTACTGATTTTTTTTTTCCCCATAGGGTTGAAAGGCTAGTTTATAATTTTCAACACTAAATAGGCTTAATTACACATAGTCTTGTGGTAATTAGGGTTACTTTGAGGTTATTTGTAATTATAAAGTGAATGTCACCTGCATGCCTTTAATGCTTTCCAGGTTTTTTAGTTTATTCACGTTCTAGGAGAGTTTGGTTAGCAAAAGGACTAAAAAACTCCAGAGACACAAAATGGTGGCGTGTCTGTCATGCTAACTGTAGGAGTAGTGGTGTGTGACTCTGGGAGGGCAGTACTGCTGGTAAGAGCCCGGTCGCCGGGAAGGGCTTGCCAGTGGTCCGTCTGAACCTGGAGCACTCTGAGCTCCTTGAAGGCCTTTTAGAAAATTAACAAGAACAATTTTAAATTGGTGACTTTGGAAATTAAACATGGAGGTGAACGGTGGCTTTTGTAATTTGGATGTTCGTGAGGTCTTAGTGTTTCTCTGCATTTATCTGGGCTACTAGAGCTGTGTTTTGTACATGGAAAGTGCAAACGTTGAGCAGTTCATGAGGTGTGGTCGTAAAAGTGCTGTTTGTGATTAGCGTTGATCAGAAGGAGATAGCTGCTTTTATAAGTGCCATTTATGCCATTGACTTTGGAGGATTTGAAAATAACTGATTCTAGCACTAGCTCACCCTGCTGGTTGGCTAAAGCATCGCTCTTCTGTCTCACACAGACAGGCGCCTCAGGAGGAGCCAGAGGGTAGAACGCCACATTTAGTTGACTCTTGCTTTAGGGAATGGAGTCCATGTGAAAGGGTGTTTACTTGTCTTAAGGCCTCAGTTTCTCCATCCCTGTTTTTTTTTTCTCTCAGCCCTGCAAAGTTGGTCTGTGAGGTTGCTTGTGTGAACTTCCCTTGGACCCCTTGGATGGTTGTGGGGGCTTGTGTGCTTCTGTGGTTTTCAGTTGAAAATCTGCTGAGGTTAGACACATGTCAGGCTTGGAAACCACAGTGTAGTCGTTCACTGTTGTAGCTAAGGCAGGACTGTGAATTTGAGGCCTTTGTGTGTTATGGATAGAGGAAGACCCGTGGCCATGCCAGTTGCCCCCTCCACTCCCTTCCTTCCCATACCCTCTCCCAGGTGAGTGACACTAACAAGAAAAACAAAGGAGCCCTGTGAGGTAGCTAGCTCTAACTCCAGAAGAAATGCCGAGATTTCAGGAGAAAAAGTGACTTTGTTGAGGCTGTAGAGGGAGGCTAGATCAAGGCTAGCTTGTCTTGAGAAATTGCCTCTGCTATTCCTTGACGGACGTTTCTATCTGTAGGGAATCCTTTAGGATTCTTGCGTCTGTGGTTTTGCAAGTAAAAGTGCAGATGCGTGATTTATCCCATGAAGCTTAATTCTCTTAACTTAGGTTGTGGTGGAATTGAAGTTGATTAGAGTGTTATGCCATTCTTAGCATATACATCATTTATATCATGAGAGCAACCTAAGGTGGGTGAGTCTTGGGATAAAAGTGCCGTTTACCAAACATGCTTACCTATATTGTATAGTTAATGAATTAAGAAATTTGTTTTGTTTTGTTTGTCCACATAGCCCTGTAACTCACTATGTAAACCAGGCTGGCCAAGAACTTACAGAGATCTAGCAGCTTCTGCTTGGGGTTCAAGGTGTACAATACCACTCCTTACTCAGTTACTTTCATTTTTTAATCTTCCTCCATGATGTTTGTTCAATTTCCTAACAGTGTTAGATAGAATTGGTACTTTCAGGCCACCATTAACTGGAGAGGGAGAGTTTCTCAGTTTGTTTGCAAGTGGTTTATGAAGGTAGAAGAAAGCCTTGCTGGAGTTGGAACTGACAGCATTTGCTAATACTGACAGATGGAAATTGTGTATGTAAGTTTTCCTATAGAATCACCGTTGAGGCAGGAAGAGAAGTTTAGAAATGTGAGCCTTCAGGTGAAACTAACAGTATTCAAATTCAGCAGTGTGAGCACTAAGTGGACACAACAGTACCGTCCAGAGTGTAGAATTTGTGTAGCGGTGGCTTTCTGGCCTGTGCTGCTCAGGAAGTGTTGCCTAATTAGTAGTAGTTATCATTGTTTTCTCCTACAGTGACTCGGAATTTTCACAGGTGGTGGTTTTAGAATTGCTTGCTTTTGTAAATGTCTCACTTTTAGGCCGTGTCTGCAAAAATGAGGAATGTTCTAAAGACTGTTAGAGCAGGTATGAAAGTTGACCTTCTTTGGTTGTAGAGTAAACCTGGAACCAGGTTAAAATCCAGTGTACTCTACTTGATGACTAGAAGCGGATGGGCAGATGTACTTGGTGTGAGTTCTTTTTAGTGTCGATGCCCTCGTTTACAATACTCTCAAGCTTCTTACTGTCCTTTAGAATTTTGATGATGTGGCAGTGATCCTTAGAGAAGAGGGGGTGGGCTGGTTGTGTGTTGGGATGTAGCACACATATGTATATACACACAGGTGTGCCCTAGGTTAAGAGTGAGGAGGATAGGGAGAAGGCTTAGTTGGTGCCTGCTCTGCAGGCATGGGGACCCGGAGTTACTTACCCAGCACCCATGTAGAAGCCAGCTGAGGCGTGTACCCGTGAGTCAGACAGTACGAGTGAGGCTGGTAAAGATAAGATCCCTGCAGCTATGGATCTGGAGTTTTAGGTTCAGTGAGAGGGAAAGATGGAGAGCTCCTGAAGACTTGAGGCTGACCTCTTGCCTCCATATACATGTGTGTAATACCGCCCCTAAAAACAAGCAAACAGGCAGGCAGGAAATGTGACCTTCTAGGACTTGTAATCTCTGAATGGAGCAGTTTCTCTCCCCATTTTCCTCTTTCCTGTGCATCCACGTGCGTATATTTGATATTATTTCCCCCTCTTTAATATTCTGCTCTTTCCTTATCACAAACACAAATTCTTAAGCTAAGCAAAATTGAACAAGATAGTAACATTTTTATTTCAGACAAGGAGATATGTGAACATGAAATACTATGTTTCATTTATATTAAAAGTTGTTTTTAGCAATTTAAAAAGTACGGGAAAGTCACCCATAATGGTTTTATGTAGTCCATGCTGGCCCCCAACACCTCATATAACTGAGGGTGATCTTGATCTTCCTGCCGCCACCCAAGTGCTGGGCACAAGGCTTGCACCATTCCTTGCTTGACAGAGTTCCCTGTTCCCAGCACCTTAATATAGTAATGACATTAATAGTTAAGTTGTCTGTTATATATTTCTATAATGCTAACGAGGCACATGCTTCCATTTTGCATATAGGGAAATACCTGAGACTTAAAATATTATAGTTAACAGATCACCAGGTTTGAGCTTGAGCCTAGAGATGAGACCTTTTTATTTTGTCAGATGGTAGTTTGTGTGGTGACTTTTTCACTCTTCCACCCCCATCCCATTGTGGTCTGTGTCAGGACTGGAGAGGAGCTTCTCAGTTTGTAGTGGTTACTAACCCTCTAGTGGTCGGAGTAGTGACTGGGAGTTTATTTAGAATATAAAGATTTGCATTGCCCTCAGATAACAGACATTATCTATGCACACAGACAAGAGGTGTGCCGGCTACCCCATTACGTTACCCGATGCCTTCTGCAGTCTTTAATAGTAGCTTGTAGATAACTTTGAAGGGTTTCAGGTTGCTTAGTAAGGTGTTTGAGGATTTCATGCTGTAATTGTGGAGGCGGTAATAAACTGTACTGTTTTTAAATTAAGTGTCCACCTCTTAAGTATAAGAATGCTGGCATTTGTTAACCCAGAGTATCTGGGGTGTTGCCTTGGAGGCTGTTGCAACATGGTCTGAATGGTGAAGCCTCGCTTCACCAACTGACAGTCGAGATGGGATTGCTGACAGGGCGGTGCCAGCTGTTAGAACATGGGAGTTGAAGGTCTTCTGACTACAAGGTTGATGAGGCCAGCCTGGGCTACGTGAGCCCTTGTCAGCCTCTTACCCACCTCTCGTCTCCACAGGAAGAAGAAAGAAATGGAGAAATACAATTATTGATGATGATTTTTACAGTGTTTTATTTATTTATTTTTTTATCTTCATTTGGAACCAGTAATTACCTCACTGTTACTAGTGCTAAGCAGTGGACGCCTTATTACAGTGTAATGTTAAACTGGTACTGTGGAGTGAATTTCCTCTTCCCTGAAATCTACAGGATTTAAGAGTTGTAAAGGTATAAAGTAAAGAAAATATGTAGCTTTATGTTTTATTATACCCAAATTTGAAGAATGAATGTTTGTATATTCTGTAGAAATTGCCATAAAAAGTTTTATTAACGTTTAGGTTACCAATGTGTTTGCGCTAATGAATAAAAATTTGTATTCCATGTGAAGAATTTTGTTTTTTGTTTTTTGTTTTGAATAAATGTATTTAATCTATCCCCCTGGAGGACTGCCTAGTTTGTCTTGAGGAGGCTAACTGTATCTCCCGGATTCCCTTAGGGTAGGTGGCCAGTGCTCATGTACACATGGCTAGATTACACATTGAAGAAAGGACATGTTGCTACTTGAAAACGTTAAAATTTTACATAAAGGTTTCTTTTTCTCTTTTTTGTGTTGGACTTAGGAGTGCATAAGATAATCAAACTGCTACTGAGCTTTTGGACTGATTTCTGTGTACAGAAAACCTGAGGAGCATGTTTTATGTTACTGTGTTGTTTGATAACCATTTGTGAATTCAGTTTTGAGAAATTTGAATTTGTTTTCAGAAACATCTTGTTTCTGTGATTGCATGCTCCACCTTTCACGTCTTTATTATTTTTTTTAACTTTTGGAAACTTTTTATTTAAAAAATATGCAAAAATGCTTTTTCACTGCAGTATGTGTTATGTTGTGTTTTCCAGTTGAAACTCAAATGTGTCACACTTTGCATTGTACATGAGCCTGAGCAGCCTACCTCCGCAAGCAGGCAGGGAACCCAACAAAACATTAAAAAGGAGAGGGACACAAAATGCAGAGCACATTTGAAAACTATAGCGTTGAGAGTTACAGTATCAAAAAAAAAAAAAAAGGCTTTTGTTTTCTGAGACATGCCTCAGTGTTGCCATCAAACACACAGTCCAGTGAGGTTAGAACAAGCCAACCTCACGCTCACAGAGATCTTGCCTCTGCTTCCCAAGGGCAGGGATTAAAGGCGTGTGCCACCACACTCAGCGGAAGATGGATTTTGTAAACCAAATTGACAATATGAAATACCGAGGCTCCTAATTGTGTAGCACAGAGCTAAATCCAATTGAAACTACTTGGTGCTGGAAAAATGGCTTAGTGGGGAACACAAGTGTGAGAACTTGAATTTGATAAAAGCTGAGTACAGATTTGTATATTTGAAACCTCGGGTTCCTCCCTGTGTGGGTGGGGGATGGCTGAGGAGACAGGTGGATTGGGGTGTCCCCTCACAGGTCAATGTGAGTCTAGCTGGATGGACAAGCTCCAGGACATCTCTGGCTTCCATAGGCACACAGCCCTGAACACTGGCACTCACAGGAACACGTAAATATACCATGTACCATATCAAAGTGGAGCGGTGTTACTGTTTTCTGTTACTCCACAGCTTGGTTGGTGATGAAGTTTACATTTGAATTAAAATCTTAAGATACATAGGTCTTCCATAGACTTGAGCTTTGGTTAAGTTTGGTGTTAGAACACTTGAGACCAGCCTGGTCTACATGGTGAGTTCTAGGACAGTTGGGCTACAGAGAGACCTTTCTCAAAACACCAGCCAGCCAGCCAGCCAGCCAAAACCACATTCAAACCCAAGAAAGTTGTATTGTAATGGTTGGATGTTGAATGGAATATTTGAGTTCAATGGAATGTGATGCTGAATTTTAATTAAAAAAGGTGCATGTTAGTCAGGATGTAAGAGATTGATATCAGAGCTGATATAAAAACAGGCAATAATTGCAGTTAATGATCTGGGCTCTCAGCGTGTCTGTTCTTAACTAGGTACTCATTTTGAAGACTTTAGCACTTGAAACACTTACCCCTGCAGTAGAGGTTGAAGGAAAGCAGGCCTCATGACTGGCAGGCAGGTGCCCTGCCTCCGAGCTTTACCTCATGCTCAGCATCGGGGGGAAATTCGTAAAGGTTTAATTCCCTGCTTGGTACTTGTTTTTAGAGTTTAATTTATCTTTACTTGAATTTCCTCCTTTCCTCCTTCCTCCCTCCCTCGCTATCTTCCTCCCTCCTTTACACACTGCCTCCCTCCCTTCCTTTTTTTGTTCCTGTTTTTGTTTTTTTGAGACAGGGTTCTTTTGTGTAGCTGCCTGTTCTGCCTTTGTAGACCAGGCTGGTATGTAGAGATCTTCCTGACTCTGCCTCCTGAGTGCTGGGATTAAAGGCATGCACCACAGGCCCAGCCTTCATTAGAATTTTTAAGTACTCTTTAAGTTGAAATATATTACGTTTTATAACATCTAGATGTGTACTTGTAGATCATTCTTGAAATAGAATTAGGAAAGACATGAAAATTACAAGAATAATAAAATTTGAATATTTTTTCTACTTTTAAAAAGAACCAGTGGAGAAACTTTGCAGTAAATGGAGTTTACAGTTTTAAGGTAGTGATGTGAAACACCTTAATAGCTTGTAGAAACATGGGAAACATTTAAATTTGACTCTGTCTCAGTTACCTATGGTCCCCCAGATCAGCTGAAGCAAAAGATGCTTTCCTTGGCAACTAGAGGCTTTATGTGTATTCTTCAGCCTAGGAGCTTGTGCAGATCGGATGAGTGACAAGAAGAGGCACCAGAAAGTGACCATTTCAGGGTGTCGGCACAGACACAGCTTTCCTGAGAGAGAGAGCCCTTGCTCTCTTTGCCTGTGGCTCCTGAGCTGTGGGAATAGGATCTCGGGCCAGCTTACTCAGGTGTGTGTACCTGTAAGTTGCATAGTAATGAAAAATGGCTACACGCAGGAGCAGAGGCAGGGACACCAGGACACTAAGCTGATTGCAGGCACTCCCCATCCTCAGAAGTCCTGTGTAGTTGGGTCAATGGCTTCTGGTAGCACTGCTGTTAGCTAAAGTACAGGTGGCATTCTAGGTAGCACCCTTTGGCCAGGAAATCGTCTGACTGCCTCCTGGCTGGCCTGTTTCCAAGCCTGATTCACCAGTTCTCCTTCAGATGTTACCCGAGACTTAGCCAGGATTGATTTCTGCTCCTTATTCATTAAAAACGTGCTGATTTGTTTTGTTTGGTTCTTTTGGTTTGTTTTAAGACAATCTGTGTAAACTAGGCTGGCCTGGCCACAGGAATACACGTGTCTCCTGAGCAGGAGTTAAAGGCTTATGTCACTCTGCCTGGCCTTGCTGTGCTTTTAACAAACGATAATAAACAATAAAAACAAAAAATAGTAAAATAATACTAAAACATTAAAGCAAACAAATGATACTTCTATAGTAAACAGTTGAATGAAAAAAGAGGAATTGTTTCATTAAACCATAACTAGGGACTGGACTGTTTTATTTAATAAACTGTTCCTAACAGTTCTAGAAGAGTCCATATTTTCTCAAATTCCTGCAATTCTCTGTTTTATTAAATGTTTTTAAAAGTTGTATATTGGGGGCTGGAGAGATGGCTCATGGGTTATGAGCACTGTTTTTTTTTTTTTTTTTTGGAGACAGTTTCTCAGTGTAGCCATGACTGTCCTGGACAGCTTTGTAGACCAAGCTGGTCTTGAACTCAGAGATCCGTCTGCCTCTGCCTCCTTGAGTGCTGGGATTACAGGAGTGAACCACCATGCCCAGCTGCAGACTTTGATTTTATACAGAAGAAATTCTGTAGAGCATGTTGTTTCACTGTAGTGTAGTAAAACTTGGTATTAAGTGATGGGAACGAGAAACTTCTGAGACTCTGCACTCACTGAAGGGGCTACAGTTGGTCAGGAGTCAGTAGCTGCAGGGTGTGTTAAAAGTCGAGAACAGGCAACATTCATGAGATCTTTAACCTTCAAATTTCTTCTCTTAGGCTGAGCTGGAAGATCCGTGTAGAGGAGAATAGGTGCAGCTCAGGTAAGGGCATGGTACCTAGACTCAGGAAGGGTAGACCAGATAGCTACATGCTGAACTAAAAATCCACACCAGCCTGCCTTCTGTCAGTTCTGGATCTCAGGAGCCTATTCCCCAGTGGAAGACTGGAAAATCCTTTTATAGCAAGTTGTGACAAGAGAAAACAAACAAATAAAAACAGACCCCAGTTGATAAGAGAAGAGCCCGGTAAATGACTCCTGCTATGCAGCACCTCCTCACAGACAGTGTCTAAGCAACTTTTAACAGAGTACTTGTTCTAGAACCGAGGAAAATTAAGTCCACAATGATAGAGAAGGAAGTAGAAACACTGCAGGAAAGCCATAAAAAGTTAACAGTGTCTTTGGAATCTGCTGTAAAAGACAGTGTTTAGAAAACAAGGGATAGCCATAGAAATTTAGAAATGACGTAATAGAACAGGAAGTTGAGAACACTGAACATTTAATAGAGTTGGGAGTTCAGAGACTTAATAGAAGTTTGGACAATAAAGTTAAATCTTCCATACAGGGTAGAAAGGAATGTACAATGGAGAAAATAAAATCAGAACACATTTGGAGGTTCAGCATGGGGAAAACAATTACAGACTGAGAAAGTGAGTGGAAGAGATAAGTGGTTGAGCAACAGTTGAGTTTTACACAACAAGGGTTTGTGGAGGCTGGTGGTGCATACCTGAAGCAGGATGCAAATTTAAGGCCTGTCTGGGCTACAGAACTAGTTCAAGGTCAGCTTGGGTGGTACAGCAAGGTGATGTCTCAAAAAAACAAAAGTGTGTGTGGGAAGTGCAGAGGGGCCAGGGACTCCGTGATGCATGCTTGCTGAGCCTGCCCCAGGCTCTGTGGTCATTCCCCAGGAACACACATGCCTTACAGAATGTTCAGGGTTTGAAAACATGTCCATGTGGAAGTTTTAGACACCAGAAACAAAGGGAAGGTCACAAGTGCTCATAAAAAGAATTGTGAGTCAGCATAGGAAAACAATTGACAGTGGGATAAGGAAAGCTGTTACTTGTAAGTTACCCATTTGCACTCTTACTGAGTGTGGGAGCAGGTGTAAAAGCTGAAAACTGGTTAGAATTTTTACCTGAGATGCAGTCTGCCTCAGGAGGTTACTGAAAGGCACATGGTAAGTGAAAAATGATGGCTAAACTAAGAGGAACCATCGCACGCTAGACATGGCCAAATGGAGTTCCTGAAACAGTGATGAAGTGTGTGTGCATAGACCCTTGACCTTAGAGGCTTCCACATGTGGATTGGGACTTGAACAAAGGTTTTCTGGGAGAGCAGCAAGTGGTGTCACCTGCTGAGCCCTCTCTTCAGACCCTGGAGCCAGAGCTTACGCTGTGTCAGACATGTTTTTTGTTTTGAATGTTTTAAGTGGAATTTACCCGCAGACCATCAGATGCCCCAGACTTTGTGTGCTTGAGCTTTAGAGTTCAGAGTTTTGGATTAGGGGTCTTTGTAGAGTGTGATTTTGTGACGTAGATTTGTAAGGGCTATTTGAATTTCTCTTGCCAGTTGTCTGCTTTTGCTATGTGACTAGTCCTGACAGTTAGGGAATGTTGTAGTTTTTGAAAGTTTGGGAGTGATGATAATTCTCTAGACTTTTGGAGAAGATGTACTTAGCCAGCCCTGTCTTCTGGTAGGTCTGTTCAGATTTCTTCTGTCTTGAGTTAGGTCTGGCAGTTAATGTTCTTTTTTTAAACAGGAAAGTTTCACAGTTTGCACGTCATCCTTGTCTTGAGCTGTGGTACTGTAAAGAGGCTCAGATCGGGTGTGACTGTAAGGATATAGAGTTACATGCTGTTAGAATGAGTGTGCAAGCCAGCCTGGCCGGGTTTCTGGCTTTGGCCAAGGCTTGCTCCTGAGTCTGCTATCAGCAGCAGGGCAGGAGAGCGGCTGGCTCTGTGACTCCTGACTGACTTGTCTCTCATGGTTCAGGGAGTTCCTGACTGGCTGCTCTAGGATGGGGAAGGCAGCCGAGACACCCTGCCAGATGTCAGGAGAGTAGTGTTTCAGTGGCAGCAGCAGGATTCTACAAGAATGGAGTTGTGTATGTCCCGGGACCCTGCTGCAGATCCTCACAAGCCGCTCAGGAACTGTTGTGGTTGGGGAAAGACCAGCGCTTGGTGGCTTTCACTGCAGTTAGGTGGTACGGAAAACAGGCTGTGTTCTGCCGTTGTGTTTGTATTGTGTTTTATTTGTATGTGTATGGGTGCTTTGGCTGCCTGTATGTCTGTGTACTATGTGCAAACAGTACCCTTGGAGCCCAGAAGAGGGCATTGGATCCTCAGAACTGGAGTGATAAATAGGTGTGAGTTGCCATGTAGGTGGGTAATTGAAATAGAACCCAGGTCCTTTAGAAAAGAAGCCAGTCCTTTTTTTTTTTTTTTTTTTTTTATTTTTGAGCTTATAATTATATTTTTCCTTTTCCTCCCATCAAACCCTCATATGCCCTTCCCTGTTCTTTTAATTTGTGATTTCCTTGTTTCACTAATTGTTATTGCATACACATTATACATATATATTCATAAATATACTTACTCAGTCTGTATGCTGGGCCTTGTCTGTTATCTTCGAGGTTGGCCATTCTGCACTGGAGAACCAGTTGGTGTTCTTGGTGCTTGTTCTTTGGGAAGGCCACCTGTCCTGTTCCCGGCTCCTCAGTTGCCTATAGTTCTTATAGAGTTGAGTTTTCTCCATCCACTTTGGCGTGCCCGCTGGTGTCCTGGTTCAGCTCACGTTCTGGCAGCCATGTTGGTGAGACATGGGTGCAGCTTCTGACGTCACTAGAGACAATTCCACAGCAACCTCCCTGACCCTCTGGCTTTTTTTTTATATATATATATATATATATATACACACAGCATCCTGCCTTCATGCCAGAAGAGGACACCAGATCGCACTATAGATGGTTGTGAGCTATCTTGTGGTTGCTGGGAATTGAACTTAGGACCTTTGGAAGAACAGCCAGTGCTCTTAACCTCTGAGCCAGATCTCCAGGCTGACCCTCTGGCTTTTACAGGCTTTCTGCCTCCTCTTCTGAAAAGTTCCCCAAGCCGTAGGTGCGGGATGTTTGGTTGATGTATCCGCTGGGGCTTGACTTCACGGCTCTACACTCTGATTGGTGTGGTGGTGTGGTCTGTGTCTGTTGCAAACAGAAGTCTTTTGAAGGGGAGAGGACCACACTCACCTGTGGATAGGGACAAATATGTAGACAACAGTGGGTGAGTCTGCTGGTTAGTAAGTTAGTAACTAGGTTTTCCTCCAGTAACTGAGTTCCCTAGCACTGAGTAGTTGACTGGGTTTCCAGGACATTTCCCCCCTGTTGAGTGGCTCTTAAATTCTATCAGAGTGCTGTTGGTCACTGCCACAGTGCATGCCTTTGCTGCTCCCATAATGTCACCGTACCCTGCTGGCAGCTCACAACTGTCTGTAATTCCAATTCCAGGGGATATGACACCCTCACACAGACACACATGCAGGCAAAACACCAATCATTGCTCTAAAAATAAATTATTAAAAAGTAGGTTAATTTTTTATTGTACTTTAACATGAATTTTGTGTTGTCCATTTAATAGTACAGATAATTCCACTAGGTTTGTCTAATAAAGTATGTTAGGAGACTTTGGAAGCATTGTTTATATGTTGAATTATACTCTCTACCAGTTGTCTTACAAATTATGAGAGAGAACTCATTTGTACTTCACCCGTTTGATTATCAAGTACGTTATTATTTTTGAGTTAATTTATTACTGTTTTAACTTTCTTATTTGAATAGGAAGTTTTCTTAGATTAAAAATTGGCATGTTCTGACTATTTTAAGTTATGGACAAATAACTGTCAAGCCATACATTTAAAACTTATTTGAACAGATCTGGTAGCTATAGACACCCATGAAATTTCCACTCTGTCCTGCTAATGAACACGCCTGCCCTTTACTTCGGGAGTTTTTCTGTCCCATCACAGCAGTCCTTTCCTGTTGAACTGCCCTGTGAATTCCTGGACACATTTTTACATTTGACACAAAAAGACATTGCACTTTGTCATTTATGGATAGTTTGCATATTCAGGTTTTATTAAATTTCCTATTAAGTAAAATCAGAATTCTTCTGCATGGAGTTTTTTTTTTTTTTTTTTTTAGCCAGCATAATTATTTTGAAATTCAGACATCTACTTCACCAATGCTTAGTTTGATTGCTTTTACAGTTGTGTAGTATAGTGTTCCTACTAGCTAGCGACACAGGGTGCCGTGTCCTTTTCATGTCCTTAGTCATTCCTGAGTGAAGTCAAAATCTACTTCAGATCTTCTGCCTATTTTGTAGTAGGGTTATTTTGTTATTGAAAGTGCTAACAGGCAATAAAGCACATACTTGTAGTCTGTTTTATGCCCCTGGAGGGTGGCTTACTAGACCCTGCAAGCCTCCAGAATATGTGGAGTTGAGGTGTCTTACGTGTGATGTAGCATTAGCATTTAACTTAGGCACGTCCTCCTGTATCATTAATCGGTTGGTGACTTAGTACCTGAGGCCAGCTGAGTGCTGAGTGTCCTCCAGAGTTTGTGCCTTGTAATCCTCTGAAATGCTCCCATCTCTAGCCCCCTTTTATTCTACTTTTTAAACACCCTTTCATTCAGTATTTCTTTTTCTACTGAGTCAGGATCCCCTTTTGTACTATTACCTAAATTATCCTATTTTCTGTCTGAAGGGAATGAACATGATTTCTGGTTCTTTTTGAGACAAGGGCAGTCTTCGTTCTCTTCTTTTGGGTTGACTTTCAGGATTGACTGGTTTCCAGGTATGGTTGCATAACTATCATGGCTAGGCACAGGCACGAGTGTGTGTGTGTGTGTGTGTGTGTGTGTGTGTGTGTGTGTGTGTGTGTCCATTCTCTGTTTGGATTTTGATAACCGTCTTTCTGTTACTGTGGTTGTGACTACACATTTTACAAAAGTAGAATTATAAGGTTCTAGTTTTATTTCAGTTAGAATAAGGCCCTCAAGTTTCATCCATGTTTTTAATTTTTTTAAATTTATTTTTATGTACATTGGTGTTTGACTGTGTATATGTCTGTGAGGGTGTCAGATTCCCTGGAACTGGAGTTACAGACAGTTGTGAGCTGCCACGTGGGTGCTGGGAATTGAACCCAGGTCCTCTGGAAGAGCAGCCAGGGCTCTTAACTGCTAGTTGTCTTTCCAGCCCATTCATAATGTTCTTATATATGACTTGCATATGGAACTTTTGAAGACTATATGGTATTTCACTATATATAGTAATATATAATCTTTATTCATGTATCCATTAATGGACTGATGAGTTGCTTCCATAGAATGAGTACTGTGGATAATGTTACTATAGATACGGGTATGCAAATACATGAAGTTCTGCTTTGAAATTTTTACCTATGCACTTACCTATCACACGCTAATTTTATATATGTTTATATCAGTAGTATATTTATTATGTTATAAATAATTAGTATGTTTATATTATACTATTTATAATAGTAGACTTTTTTTAGGTATTGCTATTGTTCAGAATAGTCACCTGCTTTCTGTTCTGTTTCATAGTAGCCATCCTACGGACTGGGGGAACATAGTATGGTTTTCAGCTGTATTTTTCTATAATAAATGATGTTGAAAATCTTTTTGTAGGTCTGTTTTTTATTTGTCTTTAGGGAATTAGTTTTTCAAATCCTTTACCCATAAAAGAGTGGGGTCGTTTGTTACTGCTGTGAGTCTTCTGTGTAGTTAGATTGGAGCTCCCTGCTCTCCCATTCCATTATTGTTTGGGTGAGATGGGAAAGTCTTGAGTTGAGGAAGTCCTGTCTGCCTGTGTTGAATCAGGGAATGGTGGCCAATGTCCTGAAACTTTTCCTCTAGTTTTTTTAAATGGGAGTTTCATGTTTTTACATCATATGTTTTGATTTTTATCCATTTTGAGTTAATTTTTGTATGTGGTGTGACTTGTCTGTTTTGCATGTGGATATTGGGTTTTACTAAGATCATTTTTTGAAGAGCTGTTTTCCCCTCTTTTGTGTTTGTGCTGCCTTTATGAAATACCATTTAGCCTGTGTTAGGGTTTCTCTGGGTTGTTTGTTATAGTGGGTTTCATGGGTTTGTCGCTTAAGTCATGATTCTAGTCTGTTCATAATAATGATTTTTACTCTTGTAATCATAAAGTATTAAGTTTCCAACCTCATTGCTTTTATTCAGGATTGTCTTGGCTCTTTGGGGTCTTGAACTACATTCAGGTGGCTATTTCTGTTTCTACAAAACTATCATGAGATTTTTGATAGGGATTGCATTTATTGTAGATTGCTTTATGTGATTTTGCTATTTTAGCTTTATATGTTTATTCATGTCTTTAATAAAAAATCACTATTGTGATTTTTATAGTACATTTTTTCTTGGTTAATGCCTAAATACTTTTATGCTATTATAAATGAAATTGTTTTCTCGTTTTTTTTTTTCCCCGATCATTGTTGTATATATAAATAATGGGCATTTTTAATGTGTTGAGTGTTGACTTTGGAGTCTGCTACATTGCTCAGTGTGTTAATTGGTAGCAACAAGATTTTATTTTGGACTCTTTAGAGTCATCTTCATTTAGTGTCATCATCTATAGGCAGAGAAAGCTTTCCCTTTTCTATCTGAATTTTATTATTTGCGTGATTGTCATGTGATATTTTCTGGTGCTATGTTGGATGGGAATGGTAAGAATGGGAAATTTTGTTCCTGATCTTTTTTTTTTAAATTATTATCATTTATTTTCCTTATCTTA
The DNA here is from genome assembly GCA_010120015.1 of Rhombomys opimus. NCBI lineage: Eukaryota > Metazoa > Chordata > Mammalia > Rodentia > Muridae > Rhombomys > Rhombomys opimus. The sequence goes on along the minus strand of REGO01000056.1, from coordinate 6,420,157 downwards.
AAAAAAAAAAAACTTTCAGTGTTTTACTCTTGTATGTGTTACTTGTGGGCTTTTTCTGCATGTAATCATGTCCCATCTGTGGTCTGTGGACAAGTGTCCAGGATAGCTGCGAATGTTGACATGCTTGTTTGTAGTCGACAGCATCATCCTACAGTGTTGGGTACCCCTTAATTGTACATTTTTTTTTTTTTAGCTTGACGTGTTTTCATCCTTAGGTTTATAATAAAGCAGTGCTGAGTTTGGTTGTGTAGGTTTTGTCCGTCCACTGAGATAAAGCTGAGCCCCACCCCTGCCCCCTGCCGCTGTTGATTTCATTGCTTGCCCTTGTGTTGAGCTGTCCTTGCTTCCAGGAATATGACTCACTTGGTCGCAGCACATTCTTCATTACTATGCTGTTGGATTTGTTCTGCCAGTTTTGTTCACATTATTTGTATCCTTCACTAGAGATGCTATATGTGTTTTCTTCTTGTGCTTTTGTCTTGATTTGGTTTCAAGATACTGCCTCATAGAGTGAGTTTGAAGTATTCTTCAATTCTTTGGAAGAGTTGAGTATGATTGATATTAACTCTTTTTTAAGTGTTCGGTAGAATTCTCTAGAGAGGCTGTCTGCTACTCAGTTGGAAATGATTTTTAAAGACTTAAAGTCTTAATGTGTTAGTGTTTGCTTGCATGTACGTGTGTGCATCCCTGAGGCTGGAAGAAGGTGTCAGATCCCCTGAGCTGGAGTTAGATGGTTGTGAGCCACTAACTCAGTAATTCCCAGTGCGTGCTAAGAATTGAACCTGAATCCTCTGCAAGAGTGCCAAGTGCTCTGAGTCACTGAGCTGTCTCTATAGCTCCTTAGCTGAAAGTTCCTAATAACTGCATCTGTGCCATTCATGTGTCTGTGGACCAAAGTACTTGACAAGAGCAGCTTTAGGGTGGAAAGGGTTAATCCGGCCCATGATTTTAGAGGTTTTTCAGTCTAGCTACTGAGTTCATGGCAGGGTGGTTTGTGGCAAGAACGAGGTTCCCATAAGTTTCAGAAGCCCACTCCACCTGACCTGCTTCTGACAGTTGGGCTCCACAAAATGAAGGTTTCACAGCCTTGAAAAATAGTATTACTACCTGGGGACCAAGTCTTCAAAGCACAAGCAGTTGGGAGATAGCTCACATTCAAACCACAGTACCACCTAATCTCCTTCAATGGTGACGGATTATCCAGAGGTTTTACTTTTGTGGCGAAGTTTTGGCATATGATTTATTTTTGACTATGCGTATATACTGTGTCTGTGTGTGGCTATGTGCATTTGTGAGTATAGGTGCCTACAGAGTCCAGAAGAGGGCACTGTTTCCCCTAGAGCTTGTTGTGAGTCACCTAAACTGGGTGCCAGGAACTGAACTCTGGCAAAGCAGCATGCTCTGTTAACCGCAGCCTCTTGTCCCGAGTAGTTAGGTTTTAAGCATGCGTTCAGTTGTGGGTTTCTGATTTGTTGCTCACTGTGTTTCATAACATTCTCCAAGATCTTTCGACAGCGGTTTCTTTACAGTGTCGACTTCGTTTCTGTTTCCAGAGGAGTCCTCTTGGTTCCGGTTTTAGGGATCTTTTTCATTTATCTATGTCTTAATAGTTTTGGTATCCTTTCTAATTTGTTTTAGCTTGGTTCTTTTTTCTAGTTTGTTGAGGCATAGTTTCTAAATTCCCCAGTGCTGTCTGTTTTGGTGCATTGATTAAAAGTGGGGTTTTGGTTCAGAGGTATAGCAAATGCCTGTAAATCCCAGGACATGACTTGAGGTAGCCTGGGCTACATACATACGGTCTTGTTTCCAAGGTACCCTTCATAGACTTTACACATCTGCTGCTTCCCTTTGGCTGGTGGCTTTGGTGTCACTGTACCAAAGTCAGACACAGGCTGTTGTTCTTAGTTCTTGACACTTGTTTTGTGGCTATATGTAACTAAGCGTCTGAATACTTTTCTGAAAGAAATATCATGTTATTTTCTAAGGTATATTTGTCTCTTCAGTATATTTTTCCATTTTATACAGATGTTATTATGTCGCTTTTGTTATAATTACTGAGCCAGTATTGTCACATACTATTAACTAAAGACCTCCCTCCCCCACTTCTTCAGTTTTTTTTTTTTTTTTAATCTTTTTATTATTCCTTTTCTGTTCAGTGTAGCAGCTAACATTGGTGGTCATTTTTCCATAGACTCCTCCTCCTCATGCTTTTAATGACCTTAACACTTTTGAGAAGTATTGGCTAGTGATGTACTAGCGACGTTAGAAGATCTTGTGGTTAGAATATGGTGTGGGCTGTTAGGAAGATTATATATGACAGCTTTGAGTCCTTTCCCAGACCTTGCTGAGGGAAACTAGCCATGGTGCCCGCTCTTGCTTTCCTCTTTTCTCTATCCCTTTCTAGTGCTTATGTAGAAGTATTCTGTTTCCGGTGAGGTGTGACCTTGAAAGTGCTGTCTGTGACGCTGCCTTACAAGGTCCTTTGAAAATGGCAGGAATAGTTGACGGTACCTGGTGTTGGTTTTGGTAAGGGTGCAGAGAAAAGTGGATGCTTGTGCCCTGCAGTGGGAGTGTGATTAATAGAGCCTTCAGGAGAAGAGCATAGAGTAGGGGAACCAGAACAGAATTACCAGTGAAGGCCAGCCGCCCCACGTCCTCGTGTATTTCCACAGGAATTGAAATCAAGTGTGCAAAGAGCTCTCTGCCCCAAGCGTGTTGCAGTACTGATTAGCACGGTTGGACGGATGAACGGCAGCCGTCCATCAGCAGGTAGATGAGTAAGGACATGTGTGCAAACAAAAGAAGAGAGCTGTGTCACCTGAGACAGCGTGGATAGATGCAGAGTGAAAGGAACCGCTGAAAAGACAGCCCCACATGACCTCCCGTGTGTGAGCAGGAGAGTGGGGTGTGCCTTGGGCTGGGTGTAGAAGAGCTGGGAAGATAGATAATCAACATATGAAAATGTTTGAAAGCTGAGTCTTGGGTTCTCTCCTGGGAACTGGAAACGGTTAGAATGGCACGTACATGGAGCGATGCAGAAAGTGCTGTGTATGTGTAGGATAACCAGTGTAAAATGACTGCAGTTCTGGGCAGGGCAGAGTTAAAGCCAGTAAGTCTGAAGATGGCCCAGTTGGAGTAAACTAGGCTAAGAGTTGGAGGAAGTGTGCTGGTATCGTCCCCTCCATTGAGAGTATTATATTAAAAATAATAGATTGCCTTTAGGTAAGGAGAGCAGATGATAGAATTTTGGGTAAGACCACACTCAGTTTTCAGAATTGGTAGAAATAGATTTTTGGTAAATCCGTTTTTAGTGGATTATTAGGATTAAAAGTGTTATTAAATTGAGGAAGAAGATTGATCATAAAAGTCTCTAATGGTGTTTTACATACTTTTATACTTAGTTGGCTTTTATTATTGTTGATATAGTCCATTAATGTATCCTTTATTTTGGTTGTACACAATGTTAGGTAAACATCTGACATAGAAGTGTGTTTTATTAATAAATACTCAGCCTTCCTCATACCTGGGTTCTGCATCCATGAATTTAACAAACCCTGTATTAGAAAGATTTGGGGGAAATTGTGTTTGTACCAAGTGTGTATACACTTGTCTTTGTTTTATTGTCCATCTCTAAATAATGTAACATCCATGTCCACAGCGTTCACATTGTGTCAGTTTTAGAGGTGCTGAAGCAGTGACTTAAAGTACATGAAAGAGTGCACATAGGTTGCACCCCAAGACTATGCCATTTTATCTAAGGGATCTGACCCTCTGCAGACTTTAATATCCTTGTAGGGGTTCAGAACTAATTACCCGTAGTTTGAGGACCAGTATTACCCTTGTTATGTTATTAAAGTTGATGAAAGTAAGTTACATAAAAAAAAATTTAAGAACTACAAATTATGATTCTTTTAAGAGTTTTATTTTATTTGTTTGAGTGTTCTTCCTGTACCTATTTATGTACCATGTGTGTGCAGTGCCCACAGAGTTCAGAAGAGGGCATCAGAGGTCCTGGAATTACAGACAGTTGCAGCCTTGTGGGTGCTGGGAACTGAACTTTGGTCCTCCCTAGGAGAAGCAAGCGCCTTTGCGTCACTGAGCAGTCCTCCTGCCCCCAGACTTTTAAGTTTCTTGCTGGGATAGATTATTGCTTCCCTTGAAAAGGTTGTTGATATTTAAATTAGCCATGTTAGTTGTTGAATACTTTTAGGTGTTTTATGAAGTAAATAAACTTACATTTTTTAATTAAAACAGTGTATTGTAAATAGTTTTTTTTTTTTTTTCCTACCTGAAATGAAACAAAAAAATCTAATGATGGTTTTTACATGTATTTGTTTCAGGCTTGATTTAATTTTGGATGAGATTATTCTTGCATCAAGATGTTAATAAACCAAAATTTAGGTAAGTAGAACACTTTATTAAATGTTGCATATCAAAGTAGGAATGATAAAAAAAAAAGAGTTTATATTTTAGAAAGGTGTCAAAAGGCTAGAATGAAAGAATTTAGTAAAGGTTTGCAGTATGCCGTATTAGCTTTTGGCCAGCTTGGTTCAGTTGATCTAATAGCAGTGAACAAGCAGCATAGAGGGGTGAAGCAGCCTTCTTGCTTTCTTCAGCCTTGAGCTGTTTGGAAGCGTGCAGGCTCCTAGTGCTAGTGGAACACGTTAGAAAACCTGGCTGCGCTTGCTGAGCTCGTGCGAGTTCCGGGTTAGGAGATGCTGACTGCTACTTTCGCTGTTAGGAGAGAATATGGTGTCTCCCTGTGAATTTTCTCTCCTTAACAGAATGCTGAAAGCCGCGACTTCCTTCTGTCACTGTCATGTTCGGAACTGGTGTGTTTGCTCACATGGTGTTTGTGTCTGGAGGCCAGTGGTTGCCACTGGTGCCTTCCTTAGTTGCTCTCTACTGTGTTTACTGAGGAGAGGCTCTCCCTGAACCATGTCCATGTCCAGCTAGCCCGCTTGCCAAAGGGACTCGTGTCTCTGCCTTCTGAGCACAGGAGTTGCAGGCAGGCCACCGTGCCAGCCTCTTTGTGGGTACTGGGTCTTCAGACTTGCACAGCAAGCCCTTGGCGAGTGGCTTTTCTGATGTGGCGGTCGGACTGGCCTTCTAAGGACTGATGCTCATTTGTCCTGACCTTTTTTTTTTTTTTTTTTTTTTAGGACAGGGTTTGTCTGTGTCTTGGCTGTCCTGGGCTCACTTTCTAGACCAAGCTGGCCTCAAACTCACACAGATTTCTGCCTCTGCCTCCTGAGTGCTGCGATTATAGGTGTGTGCTACCATGGGCAGCTAAGACTGTTGACTTAAAAACTTAGTTTTGGTGTTATTTTGTGTCTGATGTGTGAAAGAATCACACATCACACTTTGTAGAAGTGTAAGCTTTTGAAGTGGTAGAAATACGTCATCAGTAAGTGAACACGGCCTTAGACTACAGGGCAGAAAGAGCAGCACATTGGTGAGCTCGCGGAGCCTCTTGCAGTGGAGAGGAAGCTGACAGTGCGTGAAGGTCTGCCCCCGAGCGTGCTTCAGTTGCCGGCTAAACACGCAGTGCCTCTAAAAGCCTTCCCTCTCCGCTTGCACGTTTGCTGATAGAAGCTTGGCGTATTTGAAATTGGGCAACACTGAGATATGCACTTTTCTTGTTTGTCATACTATATTTAACATTTAGTGTCCTGTGAACTTTAAAGTACAGAATTGAATGACCATGTTGAAATTTGCATTGACCCACTCGTGTAGATAAAAATACAGAATTTTTCATTATCTTGAAAAGTTCCTTAACTCTTCTCAATTTAATAGCCTCCCCCTGAGGTAAGCCTTACTAAATTCCATTGGCCTGGTTTAGTTTTAGCTGTTTTTGAACTTCATGTACATAGAATTTTATAGCTAGTACTTTTTAAAAAAAAGTCTTAATTTTGATGTTTTTGTTTCATGTTGCGAGAATGCCATTATTTCTCTTGTATGAATATAACGTTGTTTGTAAACCTTTGTTTTCATTTGCCTTTATTTCTTCTACCCCTTTCCAGACTCCTGTCCCTCTTATTGTTCTCTGCTACCAGCAGAAGAAAGTGGAAGCTCTCTGTATGGTGGCATATAAGTACTTAGCTGTGCCATAGAGCTAGAGGCATTGCCAGCATTCTTTCCAAAAGGTACAGCGTTTTGTCTGCAGAGTTGGTGTTTCTGGGGTTGTCTCATAAACAAGGAGCCAGGCCTGGCCTTACGCAGTACGTTGTTGTCTGAGTTTCGATTGCTGTGAAATGACACCAGGGTCAGGGCAGCATATAAAAGTAAGCACTCAGGGAGGCAGAGGCAGGAGGATTGCTTTGAGTTAGAGGCCAGCCTGGTCTACAAAGCAAGTCCAGGACAGTCAAAGCTACACACAGAAACCCTATCTCAAGAAACAAACAAATAAATAAAATAGAAATGAATAAGTGAGCATTTAGTTGGGGCTCACAGTTCCCGAGGATTAATCTGTACCCATTGTGACAGGGGCATGGCAGGAGGCATGGTGCTGAGCAGTAGTGGAGAACTTGGAGAGCTTCTGTGTTGAGGCAGTGAGGCAGAGAGAGTGAGCTGGTGTGGACCCCCACAGTGACAGAGCATTCAGACATTCAGAGCAGCACTGTGGTCCCCTTACCTGACCGTGACCTTGTTGAAGGTTGGCACCGGCCAGGTCTCACTTATTTTTCGTGGACCTGGAAATAGTGCGTGTGCTCAGTGAATGTTTGTGCAGCATAGGTTAAGAACAGTTCTTTTCCAAGCACGGTTCAGGACTGTGTCTGAGTGGGGCACTGGTGTCCTGCTGCTGTTTGGCTGGGGAGTGCCAGTGAGGGCAGCCTAGGGGAGCAGTGGAACAAGAATGTTCCTGCAGTTTTCTGACCCACTGAAGAAATAACCTTACCTTCAGACTTGAAGTTAACTTGAGCGTCACTGATTTCTTATGTTTTATTATTATTATTATAGTTTCCATGCAAAGGTGTTACTGTGTTTTGTAAATATTCTCTTTGGATTTTTTACTAGTTATTTCTGTAAACTGAAGTTTTAAAAAGATCTAGCCGGGCATGGTGACACACACCTTTGATCCCAGCACTTGGGAGGCAGAGGCAGGGGAATCTTTGAGAGTGTGGAGACAGCCCTGTGTACAAAGAGAGTTTCAGGACAACCAGGGCTGTTACAGATAGAAACCGGGTGTCCAAAAAACAAAACAAAAGATTTAAAAAGATGTTACTAAGTAAAGAGAGAGGGGGTGGGCCTGTATGTAGGAGGTGAAGGCAGTGCCCTCATTTCCGGAAGGTGAAAATGAAGGTAGAGACTGAAGCACCGTAGTCTCAAACTTGTGTTTTTGATGACTGTGTAGCTTAGGCACCTTGGCACTAGCATTTTTACTTTATTGTTGTAAACATGTTACATATGTACATATACACACAAATGTATATGTAAACACGTAGATTTATTAATGAGTAATTTGTTTTAAAAGTTAAAGTATTCTGGCAGGTTTTTTGTTTTTTTTTTTTTTTTTTTTTTGGCGACCACCGAGATCTACACTAGTGGGGTTGGCTATCGCAGCCGGTCACCAGTGCTTCTCTGCCTGAAGCTAGCCTGGCCTGTGGCAAGTCCAAAGTAGGAAGAGGCTCTTCCCCCCCCCGGGATCAGTTTGTGTCCTTTCCTCACTGCAGCTTTGGCAGTGCCAGCTGAATACAGAGTTGGGTACTGTTCCTGTTTCTAGAAGGATTTTTGTTGTTACTGTTGAGCAGCTAACCCTGATTAAAGGGTGTGCTTTCTGTGGACACTGTTCGATATGCTTATCTACAGATTTTAGATGAGGTCTCTAGTTGTCCCCCATTTTCAGATTCTTCATCTTTGAATGCAGCCCTCAGGGAAAAAACTGTTTATTGATTGGGGGTGAAAAATAATGGGCAGAGGGAGGCTTGCAGTAAAGTTTTAATATCAGGAGTTATTTTGTGAAAGTTTCATTTAACTTGATATTCATGATGCCAAGTTTACTGTGGTTCTGAGACAGGCCTCAGTGCAGAGGATAGGGTGGCCTCATACTTGGTGCTCTCCCCATCTCCTGCCTGGGTGCTGGGGTTACAGTGCAGTGCACCACACCTGGCTTAGGAACGCATTCCTAGATGGTTTATATTGTAGTAAAGTAGAGGAATTATTTGGATGGTTAATTTTTTTTTCAAATTGTTTAAACAAGTCTAACTTTGAACTCATCAAAAATAATGTGGTGAAAGTCTTCAAAGTGATACGTAATTATTTTACTTTTATAGTTAATGTCATTGTTAGGAACCAGTCTGACCTTCAGCAACTCAGTGCCAGCAGCCATCACCAGCTGCCAAATGTGACAACTTTCACTGTGGTTGCAAGTCACATAAAGCCCCCATCATCACACACACTCCCTCTGTCTTTCCCTCTCTCTCTTGTCCCTGCTCAGAGGCAGCCTTTCTTGCCTTCCTCCCCCCATGAACCTCTTGTGTGAGGTCTGTTACATGGTATGACCTTTGCGGTACTTCTTGGCTTCTATTTACCAAGGTATTCTTCCACCGGGAGACCCTAACAGTCAGAGGTTCAGAAATGCTAAGTGGCTCAAGGCCAGGTGGATAATTGCAAAGCTGGAACCCACATCTTTTGACCTCTTCCGTACTTTGTTTTGAGAAAACTATTAAAGCTGATATTTGACATCTAGTCGGGCTCCTAGTCTAAGGATTGTGGGCCTTGCTACCATATGACTATCCATTTGTAAAATGTTTCTAACTATCAGGTGGTTCACTTACTGTTACCTGAATTTGTTACTGTAGTTAAATTGCTTTTAATCCACTTGGGGAGAAAGATGACTAGGTAGGTAACAGTCGTTGGTGATTAGTGTTGGGATACAGCCTTGCTTCTGAAAACAGAGGAAGTGGGCTTTAGGACTTCAGTCTGTTCTCAAGCATCGAAGACAATACCATTCTCCAAGTATGTAGTTGTTTAATTTTGGGGATGGTCTTGTCCCCACGTCCAGGCCACCCCTGGACTTTACTTTATTTCTCCAGGATTACTCTATTTAGCCTTGCTAGTTCTGGGACTGGTCTAAATTCTCTTCAGACTAAGTGGAAATATTGCAGGCCTCCCTCAGAAGGGACAAATGGAAATGTAGGGAAATGTCGAGATTCATCTAAATAAACCTTCAGGGGGCTGTCCTCCTGAGACCTGTAGGAGCCTGGTACTCAGTCAGGAAGCTTGGACCCACCGAAGAAGCAGGAATGGAACTGGAAGTGGGCTCCCTGGACAGAAAGGGTGAATCCAGGGTCAGGAGCTCAGGGATCCAGAACACATGCCAGGCGGCCACCGAGGCCCTGGCCTGACTTGGGCAGATCAGTGGCTGCTTCATGAGTTTGAAACTGAGAGACGTAGAGGTGGGAGCCAGTGTAGTTGGGGCAGACAAATGGCTGCTCTAGGAACAGCAGCCGCCTGCTCCTGCTCCTGCTCCTGCTCCTGCTCCTGCTCCTGCTCCTGCTCCTGCTCCTGCTCCTGCAAACTTAACTGTGGTGGGCCAAGCAGCACGAGAGAGATGGCAGCAGCCAGCTAAGCTGGCAGCTGCTCTGATGGGCTGCATAAGTGGCCATGGCCAAGCTTTGGGGGATCCAGCCATGAGTTCTTTGGAGAAAAGAACTCCCTGCCATGGTGAAAAGGGTGCTGCTGCCTCCTTAGTGTGAAACAGGGACTTACACACCTAGGCAGTGGGAGGAATTTTAGTGGTGAATGTGTTTGATTCTCTGGTGCTGTGGGCGCCAGGGATGCTTAATCTACATGTAACTACACAGTCCTATCTTAAGAGGAAAGCAGTTCTTAATTACCCTGTGGGTGGGGGAGGAACTCCAGGTATGCTCAAAAGGTCATTGGTTGAAAGCCAAGACACCAAGACAGCTCATTAGCATAGGGTGGGTATTTTCGGGAATCTCTCTGAGGGCCATGTGACTGTCCTTAGACGATCTGGTCTCTCCCCCTCCCCATCAAGTGGAGAGAGAGCCCGTCATCTTACACTGAGCTCTGAGGCTGTCTGAGCTAGACTTCAACCTTAACAGCAGGGTCCCACAGACGCTGTTTGCAGAAGAGGCAGCTTGAGAAGTGAGGTAAGAAAAAGGAAAATTGGTGGAAACAAGACATCCCGCCCACTTTCTCTCAATGGGAGTTCATAGGGAGATGAATTGGGGGTGGGGAGAGGCTAGTGCTTGGTGCCAAGCAATAGAGAATAGGCTGGAGCCATTTTACTTGGGTCGTATAAGCCGTTTAAAGAGTTTAGATTAACAGAATAGTAATTAGCAGTTGAAGGAGGGCATGTGGAGAAGTGATGCAATTACATCCGATTTACAATTACATTTGTTTTTCTGGTTTTAATTCCAGGGCCATATACCGTACTCTACCTTAAACATCTCTGGCAAAATAGTGAAAAAGTGGAAAACAGGGCACAGGAGTGCTAGATTGTGCTCAGGATGGACTGTCAGAATATGTGGTTGCATTTGAGAGTCGACAGCAAAATAGGGGAGCTTTGGTATTTACTTCAGTAGAGCTGGGGTTAGGGAAGTTCAGGCAGCAGTTAGGATGACAGATGTTTCTGGCTTTGGCAGTGGAATTGCACTCACAGATCGGAACCATGGGGAAGGTGAGTGTTTGGAACAAACAAGAGCTGAGTTATATTGAGCTTGAAAGGGTCCAAGCCTTGTGAGCTGAAGTGCAAGAGGGCATTGAGGCTTAAGAGAGATCATTATTGTGTTCCTCTCACACACTTACTTTGTTCATTAGTATTTGATCTAAAGATTGTTGAAAACAGATTTATTCCAGCTTTTATTAGATTCCTGCACAGAAACAGACCTTTTTGTTTTTGGCACAAAATGTTGACACCTCCTAGAACGGCTTGTGCAGCTTCACAGCTTTTTATATTTTGGATTCTCTGATTAAAAAGTAAGCTTAGATTTGCTATTTTAAAACATATTTTATTTTATGTATATGAGTGTTCTGCTTGTATTTATGTCTGCATACCACATGCATGCCTGGTGCCCTTGGAGGCTAGAAGAGGGTGTGGGGTCCCCCGGAGCAGTAGCTAAGGACAGTTGTGCGTCACCATGTGGGTGCTTTGTCCTCTGCAAGAGCAGCTAGGGCTCCTGACTGCTGTTCTCTTCAGTATATGGTGGGGGTTTTTGTTGTTGTTGTTGTTTGTTTGTTTTGTTTTTAATTTTTTTAATATTTTTGAGACAGCATTTCATTGTATTACTCCGGCTGGCCTGGAACGTGCTACATAGACCAGACAGGCCACTGAATTCACAGATGTACTCTGACTCCCCCAAATAAAGGGTATGTGCCACCATGCCCCAAATTTACTTGTGTAACAGAAATTCCATAGTTTTTGTTCTTTTTACTCTTGCCAAACTTTTACATATTTTTTGCCTGGTTTAGTAAAGTGATGGTACCCAAGCTTACTTTATTTAACATTTATTCAGTACCAGGCACTGTTATTAATATTTTATAAGGATTAATTCAATCTTTGTTTTGTAACTAACAAGATGGAAATTGTTACAGCACTTCTACAGCACTAAAATAGATGTAAAATAAGATATTAAAAATGGGGTGGGCTTGGTGGTGCCTGTAATCCCAGTACTCGGGAGGCAGGTGGTTCTCTGTGAGTTCAAGGCCAGCCTGGTCTACAGAACAATTCCTGGACAGCCAGAATTAAATAGCAAGACCCTCTCTCAACAAAAACCAAACAATACAAAAGCTAAGCACAAATAAAATCCTATGTTAATCCCATTTAAATGCTTATGTACCCCCATCTTTTATTTTGAAAACACAGATATGTAATTGCTTTCCAGACACAGAAATGGTTAATTTTTTACTATATTAATTATTATTTAAAGAGAGTCATTTGCTGGGCCCTGCTTGCAAAGTGGGGAGTGAGAATTGAAAAAAAAATAACAGATCACACGGATTAACTCGAGAGGGCTGTCAACAGAAACTGCAGAGTTTATTCCACAATGCCTTTTTATAGGCAAAGCAAAACAAGTCACATCAATACAAGGAAGGGGTTTGTGGAACAGCCAAACTTGTTTTCTTAAACCACTTCCCGGTAGCAGATATGGTCCAAGGTCACACAAACAAGTTAAAGGAACTTGGCAAAAGCACCTGCTTATATCTGTCTCAAGGTGAAGGTGAAGGCCAGGGTGAAAACAGGTTTTTCTGCTGAATCTCAATAGCAGAGCAGCTTGACAAACAAGCAGCTGTACACAGTCATTGCATACTTTTCTTTTTATAAGTGACTTATTTCACTTTGTACTTAAGGTTTATCTCTGTTGTGCTTTGCCAAACTCCTTTTTAAGGCTATTGGGTGTACATGCCACATTTTGTCACCTTATCCATCAGTGGACAGGTGGGTCTACAGCTTGTGACTAATACACATGGGTGTGTAATCCAGCCTCGGTTTCCTGAAGAACCACCATATTGTTCGCTGTGGTGTCGCACCACTTGATGGTGTCACAGTGTACAGATGCTTCTTTTTCTGCATTTTTGCTCATTCTTTGTGTTTTCCGATTTGAGCGCGTATGTGGTGGTGTTAGCTGTTGATAGCAGCTGTCCTCGTGGTAGTGAGGTGACGTCTCCTTGCAGTTTTGTTTGTTTGTGATGGAGCCTGGCTGTAATCTCAAGCTGGCCTCAGGCTCCTGTGCAAGTGATTGTTATGCTATAGCCTCTGCAGTGTTGAGCTGCCAAGCCAGATCTTATTGCAGGATTGGCTGATGATTAATGACGCCGAGCATATTTTCATGTGCTTGGTGGGATTTGTGTATGTGTTGGAAAAATGTCTATTCTGACTCCTTGCTCATTAAAAAGAGATTATTGGGTGAGTGTTGCTTCTGGGTTGTGAAAGTTCTTTATATATGCTGGGTATTTCAAGTCACATATATGACTTGAAAATGTTTTCACACATCCGAGAGGTTAATTCACTGTTGACTGTTTTTTGTTTTTTTTTTTTTTTTTTTTTTTTTTGTTGTTGTTGTTGAAGAAAAGTATAACGGTTTGATGTAATATAATCTCTCCACTTCCACATTTGTCTGCTTTTGGAATCACACTCCCAAGAAATTATCCAAATTATCGCCAAATTCATGTCATGAAGCTTTCCCCTCATTTTCTTCTAAGAAGTTGTAGTTTTAGCATAGTCTGTCTTTGAACCTGCTATGCAGCTGAAGTTGACATTGAACTTGTGATAAATCCTGCCTCTCACCTGGTATTACCACACTTGGTTTATGCAGTGTTTGGGCTTGAACCAGGGTTTGGTCCTGCTGGGCAGGCATTCTGCCAAATGATCTACATATTCAGACCTTGTGTATTTGACCTTATTGATTTCAAGGTTGTTTCAGTTGTTTGTTACCTGTTGAGAATTTAAAAAATTATTTATTTTTATTTTATGTCCATTGGTGTTTTGTGTGCATGTATGTCTGTGTGAGGGTGTCAGATTCCTTGGAACTGGAGTTGCAGACAGTTGTGAGCTGCCATGTGGGTGTTGGGAATTGAACCCCGATCCTCTGGAAGAACAGCCAGTGCTCTTAACCTCTGAGCCTTCTTCCCAGTCCCTGTCCAATGAGATTTTTATATGAATTTTAGGATGAGTTTTTATATTCTAACAAAAATGTCCTTGGGATGCTAATGGGGGAATTGCATAGAATCTGTACATTTCCATATACACTGTGGACTTCTGTGATGCTTATTCTTGTCTGCCAACTTGACTCTATCAGAATTAAGACAGAATTAAATGATATTTTCTGATGCTTTCTTACAGATACATTATCTGGTTGTACTTCACATTAATCACAAAATGTGACAATTACATGATGCTTGGATTGTAGATCTCATAGCTGCTTGTCACAGGAGATGACACACAGGCACGTACATGCATATGTGCTATATTGGGAGTGATTAGGCCAAGTGATGGCTCACGCCTTCTATCTGGGCACTCAGGAGGCGGAGACGGGTGGATCTCTGTGAGTTTGAGGCCAGCCTCATTTATAGAGCCAGTTCTATGGCGTCTAAGGCGACACAAAGAGACCCTGTCTCAAACAAAACAAAACAAAACAAAACAAAACAAAAGAGTGATTTAGATTGGAATTTTTTAGACGAGGACTGAGTATCAGTACTTTTTAAAAAGGTCTTCAAGTGCAGACATCTTTGACCGCTGACCTAGGTGATTCTGACCATCTGTTTATAGAAATGGAGCTGGGCTTGGTAGTGTACATTGGGTATCTCAGTACTTGGGTGCTGGAAGCTAGAGTTTGAGGCCATTGTGGGCCACCAGAAGCCTTAATGGCTTAATGACACAGAATCTGATCTCAGGGCAGGGAACTGTACATGTGTCTCTTGCAGAAGTTTAAATCTTTTTTTCTGCAGCACATCTAGGGCTTTTAATACTGAACTGGAACTGTTCCAGGCACAGAAAGGACCTTTGCTATGGGGTCTAGGACTAAGTTTTCTGAAACATGGGTCAAAATGGATATTCACATGTTTTTTTATCATATCTAATTAAGCTGTTCCTTGACATGGATGCCTATCCAAGTTGGGATTTCCTTCACTGCTGTTTTGGTTTGTAGGCATATGTGCAGGCAGGGACCACTGCTTTTTGGGGGCAAAACAGTTTATATAATTTAGCAGGTACTCTGTAGCAACATTTAGTGTGGTAGAGACGACTTTAGTTTGGTATTTTCAGAGGGTAGAAATCACAAATGTATTGGACTGGGAACTGTGATGTGCGCCTTTAATCCCAGCCCTCATGAGGCAGAGGCAGGGGGATCTATGAGTTGGAAGCCAGACTGGTCTACACAGCAGTTCCAGGATAGCCAGGACTACACAGAGAAACTCTGTCTTGAAAGAGAGAGAGAGAAACCACTAATATCTTTACGTTTCAGTTGAACATTCCTACAAAGTTTGAGAACATGTTTCAATGTGTTTGTGTGCTCGGGCTTCCATACATGGCACAGACACAGTGGCCTCAGCAGTAGAGCTCTGCCTTCTCACATTCTCAACACAGGCAATGTGGGATGATGGGCTTTGTAGGTGTAGTTTGCCCTGAGGCCTGGCGCTTTGACTTGTACTTAGTTGTTGTCTGGCTTTATATTTTGGACCTTTTCTGTATTTGCTTATCTTTGGTGTCATTTCATATGTGCCAGTGTACTCTGAAGGAGATGTTTCAGACTGGGCTGGGGCCTGCCCATCAATTTAATTTAACACCATTCGTTCAAGGTCTTTTCCAGATACTGTCTTGAGGTACTGGAGCCCAGAGTTTCAACATGTAAATTTGGGGTGGACACTGATTTGTAAGAAAATAGTTGTGTGCAAAATGCTCTGTTTAAGTGAGTGATTGTATGTGTGGAAGTGTGGCTATCATCAACCCCAAAATGTCTGCCAAAGAGGATAACTTTGCTCTTTGCAAGGAGGATGTGTTTAGCCATCCCTTTAGAACGTGACAGAATCCGTAACTTCTGGTTTGTTTGTTCAGTGAAATATATGTGCTTGCCAGTGTCTGGGAGGTGTGCGTGGAGAGCTTAGGCGAAGGCCGTTGCTTGAGGTGGAGCTCTAGTGATAAGGTTTTGAGGCGTTGCCATGGGGATGGGACTAGACTGCCAAGCATGTCCTCTGCTACTGAGCTACATCCCTGATCCACCACTCTTCCTGCGCTTATTTCATTCTTACGACACTGACATAAGAGAAGATAAAAGCCTGCCTTATCTGTCACAGTTACAAGTTAAAACTAGGGACAGGCAAGATTCATCCTCAAGAAATAGTAATGGCCAGTATTAGAACCATTGTCTAAAAGCCCTCTTGTTTCTATATTAAAATGAGAGACTCATCCCCCAAACTGAAATACATTAGAGAACATTTTTATCTAAAGAGAAATTAAGGCAGTTAATAATTTTTTAACTTGGGAGCTTGGAATAAATTGCCTTTTTTTTCTCAACAGTCTTTTGTCTTTATTTTACACTGTTGTAAATTATAAATTACATACATGGCACAAATCAGTTGAGGCATGTGAGTAAGGTGCTGGCGTTGTGCAGCCGTGAGAGGAGACGTGCGTTGTCACATCCTGTTTACCAGGCTGCATAGCTATCAGCTGAGTTGGTGCTGGTGAGCATGCTGGCGGCTGGAGCCATTGCAGTTAATAAGGAGAACTTTACTTCCTGACAGGCCCTAGGCCTTACATGTGTCTACAGTTATCTTATTTTCCTCAGCGTGTCCACTTATGCTGTCCAACACTGTGATGGCTCAGAACCCATCCCGCAGCGGCTGTGGCTTCTGTCCATGCGTGCCATGGGGAAGCCTTTCCTGGCATTTTGTAGGTGAGAGAGGAGGGTGATCACTAGTCATCAGCCAGACGTTGGAAGACAGCTGTGAGAGAACACGCTACAAAGGAGCCTGGCCGTACGGAGGCAGAAAGCAACCCTAGCTGTCTGAGGGGCTAAGGATAGCTAGGCTTGTGTGAGTGAGAGCTGACAAGAGAAGAGGACTCCAGACAGGAAACCACATGTGCAGGCCCAGGGACTGGGGCACAGTGCGAGTGTGAGCAAGGAAGGTGAGCAGAAGGAAAAGGTTCCTTCTGCTCCTAGGACAGTGACTGCAGAAGGGCTGAGCTTGGTGCTGTGTGCCTGTCAGCTCAGCGCCTAGGGTCAGACAGACGTTGTATGCCATCAGTCTCTAAGAGAAGAGGACTCTGGGTTGTGCTGAAAATAGGTGATGCTCTTTGGGTTTCGTTTCCATTATACATACATGAAAGGTAGCCAGATGCTTGGGGCTGCTGTACATGCAAGGGCGTGTCCGTCAGTGATCAGCAGAACTTGTGTTCTCAGGAAGCTTGCCTTGTGTCAGAGGGGAGCCATGGTTGGAGGTGTGTACGTGAGTCCAGGGTTAGCACTTGCCTTACGGAGAGAACAGGGCCAGAGTGCTGTCATCCTTCATGTAGGATGTTCTAGGCAGAGCTAGAGACAGCCAGGTGCGAGGTGGCCCACACATGCATTTGGGCAGAATACACGGAGTGTGTCTAAAGAGCATCGTAAAGGCCACACAGAGAAAGATTGTTGAGGAACGTGGTTTGAAGTTTACCACTACGCATGTTACAGTTAAACTGCACGTGAGCTTTATGATAACCACCGCTTTGCTGTTTCATTCAATCCCATGCTAACGTTTCAGTTAATTTAAAATTCTGAATTCAGTTAATTTACATTAATTTAAATAATAAGTTGGTAAAATGTAATCATTTGAAATAGCATTCTGGGATTTAATTTTTTTTTTATTCTTTTAAATAAGAAAATACACTCATAAAAATGTCACATACAGAAAATATACTGTTTTGGATTGAATTGTGGTTTTTTTCCTAACCCCCTGCAGACACAAGGCCTTTTCCCTGCCCTCAGATTAAGGTGGATGGTAGAGCAGATGTGGCCCGTGTGGCGGCTGGTTGTGAGATGAGGTCACCTGGGTTCCAGCACGCTCACAGATGTGAAGGAACGGATGGCTGTTCACAGGCCAGGGCGGTTGCTCCGCCTCAGCTGTCCACACCTGGCTTTGCATTTCCAGGGTCCAGGTCTGTGACACAGTCCCTGTGTCCTTTTACACCACCCAGCCTGTGCGACTCGGTTGTCGCTGTGCAGCATGTGCTAGAAAGGCTTCCCGTGGCCTGGCTGTGCCACCTTGGTGTCTAAAGCAAGGAAGGGAAGTGTGGGTTGAGGCATGAGGAGCGCTCAGTGTGGCAGTGCTAAGTAGTCGTCCCAGAGCTCTTAGAAGGCACCATGCACTTCTTTAAGAAGTGAAGACATGGTTTGATTTCTAAACTCTGACTAAGTTGTAAGGTTGATTCCCTCTCCCATTTTGATAAATCCTGTAGTTAACTTTCAATAACTTGAGGTGTTTTAGAAAAAAATAAGTGTTGCCACTTGGTGGCACTACATGGCTTGAAAATGGTTAGATTGTTAACTGTGCATTGTTATACATGATTACAATCATGGAGGAAACTCTCTAAGACAAGAAACTTGATATTGTGTTTGATTCTTGTTTGTAAATAATTATTGGTATTCTAAAGTAGGGTTTCTAAAAATGCCATAAAATATAAAATATAAGATCAGGCTGAGTTTAAAGGGTAGGGAAGTATGCAGTCTTTTGCAAGAGACCTGCAGCTAATTCAGATACCATCTGTCATTTAGCCTCAGTGCAAGATCTTAGTCTAAATGTGAAAAATAATTTTGTATTAGAAAACATTTTAAAGTTTTCTTTATAGTAGTCGTTTTGAAGGTGAACATTTTATATTTTCTTATAAAGCTAAGAGATGGTTATTTTAGGTAATTACGGTAAACGTTTGGAAATCGGTTAAATATTCTTAATTATGTCTTCTTATAGAAGATTGAGGGCTCCAACAGTTACTTTTAAGATCTTTTATTCACTTTTATTCATTTGCCATGTACTTAGACAAAGTGTAATTGAAGTATGAGAAGTGAATTATGTTTTCAGACATGCTTTTACTGCACCAGAAGACTTGTACTGCTGGAATAGTGTTTGCAGGGCATGGTTTTCCGGGTTGCCACAAAGCAGTCGCCTCACGACCACAGGGACAGATCTCCCTGCCTGGGCACCCCGCCTTCCTTCCTGGTCGCCAGGCCTTTCTTTAGAGGAGCATTGCCTGGCTTCGAGGACGACACCTTTTAGCTGCTGTACAGCTTTTACACAGCTGCCGGTGTACAGTTTCTCCTGTCGGCCGTGTGTCAGGTGGGGCCGTGCTTCTCCTGTTAACTGACGGCTTCCCTACAGAATGTGTGGGCTGTGTGCGGCTGTTGTCAGCATGCTGCACACGTGTGGAGCTGTACGTGGATCGTTGGTGTGTGTGGGATGGAAATCAGCACTGACACTTGAGTTGTTTCCCGGTGTGTGGTCTCACCAGCTCTGTCTTGACTCCCGTTTCCTTACCAGTGCTGGACGCCCAACCTCTCACAGTCCTGCCTGGTTTGTCGCTCGTTCAGTAAGCTGGCCTCTTTTATGAAACTCGTCTTTTTGTGTGTGTATTAAAAAAAAAAAAAAAAAAAAGGCAGTGTATATTTGTGTGGGTGTGCACAGCACACGCCCAGGGAGTCAGAGAGGTCATTGGCTCCTGGGGAGCTGGAGTGAGTAGTCAGTTGGGGGCTGCCCTGGGAGGGGCAGATACTGGGTGAGGGCAGTGTGTGCTCCTGACTGCGCAGCCCTGCTTTGCCTGTGTTCATTACAGTCTCCCCGTCTCTCTTCACCCAGGTCCGCTGCCCCTTCTCTGAGCTTTCTTCCTTCTAGGTAGAAGCTGTTTTGTTCCGTAAACATAGTGGGAGCCTGCTGTGGCTTGACTTTGAGTGTCCTATCGCCACCTTTGTGACCCAGAGGCCTTAACTTTAGAGTAGTGAGTCGGTCTTCTGTGTCTAGCCAGTGCCTCTCGTGTTCCGTTTGTTGTTCCTGATCCGAGGATGTTAGTGCTTAGTGCATCATCCTTAGGTTTACAGCAGCGCTTCTCAGCCCACACCTCTCTTCTGCTGGTGCTTGGAGACATTTTTTGTCTTCACAACTGAAAGGATCCGGTGCATCCAGTTAGGGATACTACCAGTAGCATATAGTCCACTAAGTGCTGAGCACCTCCAATCCACAGGACAGTTGTGTAGCCAACACCATTAGCAGTACAGGTGAGAAGCTTTCCTAGCAGCGTTATTAGTCGACCAGGATGGATGTGTCACCTTTTTATGGACATACGTTTTATATGTACTGAAAAGACTCTTGCCTCAGTGGTGTCGCTTGTCGTAAGGAAGGTGGCCACACCCGCACAGAGCTGTTTCTCCTGTGTTTTGTCTTTGGTCGGCTCACCCCGGTCAGGGCCACTGTGCACTATTTCACATGACATGTGAGTCTATATACACAAGAACCGTAAATGTTTGCCTGCAATGTCAGTTTTATAAAATTGAATTTATTTGTTACTGTGATGTAGAATCAATATCCTCATGATACAGTTTTCTGTTTTTATGTCATTTCTTAAGTTGCAGTGACTCTCAAACTATTTGTTCCTAGAATCCTTTAAATTCTGATTGGTCTCTGTGGTGTGTGTGTCTGTCCACTGTGGTGCAGCTGACATTCCAGGTACGATGAGGGCTGTGCCTCAGAGAATGCTTGGTGGCCCTGCTGCCCCCTGCTCTCCCAGTGTGACAGTCCATGTGTCCCCAGGCAGGTGAGAACGTTACATGTGGATGTGAGCAGACGGTGTGTAAGTACTCAGAACATGCCAGCACACATAGTGCTATCTCTACATTGTGATTTAGTGAGAGCAGTAACATATTTTATGTTTGAAAAATCCTTTAAATGTCTTAATTGAAAACCTCGGTGTTCTTACACTTTTTTATTTTAAAGTATGTTGAGATGTAACAAGACATACAGCCTCTGGAAAATTCTCTTATACATTTGGGGGAGAATGAGAATGAAAAAGGCAAGGAAGGTGTTAGTGTGAAAATTGCTTTAATTTTTGAGGACTCTGTGCAGAGCCTTGGGGATCCCCAGTGGTCCTCAGAGCACACTTTGGAGACTTACCCTTGAGGATTACGTGCTTGTCTGTAAGATTTTAATTTAATTAAGTTGTTTTAATCTTTTCGGAGAAATGGAGATCTAAAGTACTTTAATGCCACGTGTAGTCCCTTTCCCTTTACTCAGTTTATCTGCATTACAGGCAAGTTTAATGACATACGCTCTAGTATCAGTGAGACATTATTTTTGCCTTTTTCTTTCTTCATGTTGGATTAACCTGTTGTCTTAGTCAGTGCTTGCACTGCTGTCACAGATACCTCGGACTGGTTCACTTAGATACTTAGATGGGCACAGACTAGGAAGGCCAGACAGAGCTCAGGTAGCTGGCTTTGGTCCACACGGTACAGCTCAAGCGTCACATGGCTGTAGGGAGAGCAGTGCCTGAGTACGCTGGAGTTGCCACCCAAGACAACGCCCTTCATCTGTTCGCCTCTCACTGCCTGGTCATGCCCTCTGCGTGAGGGACCAGGTTTCCACACATGACTGCCACGGAGCTCGGTCCCCACCTACTGTTACTGATGTCTCTCTTATCTAGGATGTTAGTCCCCTGGCCTGGCTTCTGTTGTTTCTGTTGAGTGCTCTCTAGCCAGAAAGTTTTTCACCTGTTCCTAAGAGAAAGACCACGATATGGGGCATCTCGGTAATTTGCATTACAAAGAACCTGTTGTGTGATTTGGGGTTAGGCTGGGTGAGATCTAGGAAGTAAAAATTTCTTCTATATTGGATATTGATAGGATGTACCACATTTTATGATTGCGCTTCTCTTTAAGAGTTGAAATGAAATTCACATAACATAATTAAGCATTTTTAGTGATGTGTAGTGTATTCACATTTTTGATCAATCGTCAACTTGTAAAGTGTCTAAATTGTTTGGTCACCCCATAAAATGCATGTCTATCAAATGATCATTTCCTGTCCTTTCCTTCCATTATCACTTGGTATGTTTACTTCCGTCTCTGGATAAATTTTCTTATTCTGTGTATTTTATATGAAAAAGCTCAGTTAGTGACCGCTTGTGGTTAGCGACTTCTACTTGGCTTATTGATCCCAGCTGTAGCTTGCATTTGTCTCTCTTTGCACTTGAAGAGCATTCCATTGTAGATATGGCGCATTATCCATTCATCGCTTGCTGGCCAGTTGGGTTTTCCCATCTTTTGGCTTTTGTAAATACAAGCTATAAATATTTCCATGTGAGTTTCTCCGTGGTGCAGCTCCATGGTGCAGCTCCAGCACTTTGGGAGCCGAAGCTCGGTTGCAAGTTAAAGGCATGCCTGGACTGCCAAGTGAGGTGAAGGCCAACCCCGGGCAAGTTCGTGGGACAGTCTCTCAAAGGGTAAAGACTGGGTGTGCGATACAGTTCAGTGTTCTAGTACGAGCCCAATCTGTAGGTTCTGGGTGTGATTGCTGGTATTGAAGAACAAGTTCTCTGAACACAAGTTTTTCTTTTTGCTGGGTATGTTGTCTAGGTTTGAGCAGCTGGTCACATGGTTTCATTTAGCCATTTCAGAACCAAAGATGGCGCTTCCCTTGTCATCAGGGTGTGAGGGTCTCTGATCTCGCAGTTTTCTCTACACTGGATGTTTCTAGTGTGTTGTTTTTGCTATATTAATAACTAATGCTAATACAGAATACCTATTATATAATAATGTATTATTATAATGGATAACATTAATAACGGATATTAATCTATAATGATCTTATGAGTATTTTTTTTTGAGGCCTTGATTTTTATTTCCTAGTGACCATAAAGTGAAACATGTTTTCATTGGCTTGTTGGCTATTTCTAGATCTTCTTTAAACAGACAATTTGATCAAATCTGTTGGTTGTCTTCCATATACCTTGACTATTTAACATTTATTCTAATGCATTTAAATAAACTCCTTAATACACAGGTACATTTTCAAGATGTGGGTTCCCTCTGTGACTGTCCTGGAGCTTGCTCTGTAGCTCAGGCTGGCCTTGAACTTGGAGAACTGCTTGTCTCTGCCTCCCAAGTGCTGGGGGAAAAGGTGGAGGCCAGAGTGCTTGCATAGGTTCTTTATTTTGATAAAGTCCGTGTTACTCATTTCTCTCCCTGCTCCTGTGCTTTTGATGTCAAAGATAAGAATCCATATCTCATGCCATCTTCTAGGAGTTTTATGAATTGGACTCTACTATTCAGATTTGCTCTTGTTTTGTTTTTTTTTTCCTTTATTTTTTTAATTTTTAGTTATTACAATTTATTCACCTTGTATCCCAGCTGTAGCCCTGTCCCACATGCCCTCTCATTCCCACAATCCCTTCCTCTTATCCTCCCATGCCCCTCCCCCAGTCCACTGATGGGGAGGTCCTCCTTGCCTTCCCTCTGACCCTAGCCTATCAATTCTCATCAGGACTGGCTGCTCTTCCTCTGTAGGGGAACCCTCCTCCGGTTGCTGGTGGGAATGTAAACTTGTACAACCACTTTGGAAATCAGTCTTTTGCTTTCTCACACAACTAGGAATAGCGCTACCTCAAGATCCAGCTACACCACTCCTAAGCATATATTCAAAAGATGCTTAAGTGCACAATAAGGACATTTGCTCAACTATGTTAGTAGCAACTTTATTTGTAATAGCCAGAATCTGGAAACAACCCAGGTGTCCCTCAGCAGAGGAATGGATACAGAAATTGTGCTACATTTACACAATGTTTTGTTTTCTTTGCTGTTTTTTGGTTTTGTTTTCAGAGACAGGGTCTCACCGAATAGCCCTGTTGGCCTGAAACTCACTCTGTGGACCAGGCTGGCCTTGGACTCGTAGAGATCCTCCTCTCTCTGCCTTCCAGTGCTGGGTTTTCAGATTGTTGAACATTTTTGTTTTAATATTTGGTGTGGTTCAAAAGACAATTCTATCTTAATGCCCTGCTGAAAAACCAGTTTGCCATAGAATGATTGATTGATTCCTGAACTCTGAAATAGAGTCCATCAGTCTATACCCTTGCTTTTCTGCCACTACCACTCATTACTATAGCTTAATAAAAACTTGAACTCAGAATGTACTTGGCTTGTCTTTTTCATGCTAGATTTGCTGCTCAGGGCTCTTTGAAATTTTATACGAATTGAAGATCAGTTGAAATGGAACATTTCTACAAAACCTTCAGGATTTACTTTTCTTAATTTTATTTATTTATTTTTTTAGAGAGTAGAGATACTTCAATATTTTCTCACTGATTACAGTGAACTTTAACTAAAAATAAAACCAGAGAGGTGTTTGGAAAATTCCCCCAAACACTCGGAGTCTAAACAGTCACTTACAAACGGCAGACAAGTCAATGAAGAAATATCAAACAAACTTTAATAAGTGGTTTTAACTATAATAAAAATGATGGGTTTTTTAAATTAAAAAATACTAATAATTATTTGAGACTCCTATATGTCTGTAATGTATTTTGATTGTCTTGACCTCTTCCTTCTAACACTAGATCACCTCTCCGGAGTTTTAATTTGCGTTGGACCTCTTCCTTCTAACACTAGATCACCTCTCCGGAGTTTTAATTTGCGTTTGTCTGTATATTCAAGAGTGTAGGACCACCCACTTAAAGAGCATTGCCTGTCCTCTTCAGGCACCGTCATCTGTCCAGGGCCCCTGGGCTTGAGTGCTGACTGGCTTGCTGTGTACGGGTCTTGTTGAGGCAGCCACAGCTGCTGAGAGCACATAAGTGCAGCGTCCTGTCCAGGGACAGTGCTGTGTGCTGGCTCTCCCTCACCCCCACCCCCTAGAATATTCCTCCTCCCGCTCTTCGAAGGATTGGGTGCCGCTGTTGCTGCAGGTGTTCTTTTTGTGGCTCCCAAGACACTCACATTGTGAATGCTTGTGAGTTCCTGTGTTCACCCTCATACCCTTATAGAGAAACTTCTCTGGTAGGATCTGATTGCTGCTCTAACCAATGGGTGTGGAGATACACATTTCAGAGGACATTTTGATACTACATCCATTAAGCAAAATAACAGTTAGGGTCACCCCTAGGGCCTGTGCCCCAGCCAAGGTTTCTTGCTCAGATGTACAGAGGCAGACCAACCTTTCCTCAGTTGTTAACATACAGTCCTGCCGAATTTCTGGTTTCTGAGTTTTACTTCTAATACTTCTAATAGGAAGTAGTAGGGTGGAAGGATGTAGAATAACTGTATAAAAGAAGAGCGGGTGGGTGGCTCAGGGAGGACGGCTCTTGCTACCAGCCTGAAGATCTGAGGTCTGCCCCAGGCCCGCATGTTGGAGCAGGAGAAGTGACTCCGTGAAGTCGTCTTCTGACCTGCACGTCTATCTGTGCTGGTTGCAATACAGAGATAGAGACGCGCTCGGAAATTTTGCCTTGCACTGTTTTTACTAAAACCAAGACTATACATAATTTGTCTTTCTACACTGTTTTTGTTTCATCCTGTGCCCCATCGTACGCACCATTTTTGTAGTTATCTACATGTGTTTGCTGTTTGGCCTTAGGATTCTTAAAAGTTTTCACAGTAGGAGATAGCTCTGTGGTTTCAACGTGTTAGTCACTTTGGTGCTATATTTTCATTGCCCAAGGGTCACTGTATCAGTGTGTTACAAGGCCTTACTAAAAGATTGTTTCAGATAATTTTGAAATTGGAGAGTGTTTAAGGTCCAGTAGTTATGTTCTCCTAGTTTCCAATGCTGTTGCAGGTTAGTGATGCAGTCACATTAACATGTATCTTTCATGTTAGAGAGGACCTTAGTTAGAAATCTTCCTTGATCCTCATCCTCACTGCTGTTCCTCAGTCCTGGCAAGTTGTACAAGTATCTTTTATTCACCAGATGTATTTGCTGTCAGTGTGGGTTCCTGCTGAATCACTGGCCTTTCTAGCTCTTTCTGAGCTCTGGCTGACTGTTTCAAGTCCGCTGTTCTGGCTCATGCTGCTCTCTCTCCTCGCTGGCTGATTCAGTTTGGTTTCTCTGGGCTTCTCGCTAGAGTGCTGTGCTTGGACAATGGCCACTGCGCTCTACCTTCCCGCAGCCTTTCCCTGTGCTCTCTTAGTGGCCTTGCTTTCCTGCGCTGGTCTCCGAGGAGTGGGAGTGTCTTGTTTGGTTGAATCTCTCTGATCCAGTCATTTTTATTTTGTCTGTCCCTCAATCAGATGTCAATGTTTGGGATTAAAGGTGTGTACTAAGGGTCTGTCTGTATTCCAACCAGAGGGATTAAAGGTGTGTGGTCGTCTGTATTCCAGATGGATCACACAGACCTACAAGGTCTTTGGAAGTGATCAGAGCAGCCAGGTTATTGGGTTAAAATTCCTCTACACAGTAGTTACCTGCTGAGCCATTTTAGTTGGCTTTTGTATAAGACAACCATCGTCCGTGTCAAGGGTTTCCTCTTCGTGGCTACTCTTAATTTAAGGTAAAATTCCGCCCTTACAATCCGAACATACTAACTATGTGCCCTGCTTTCTATGACAGGCTTTCAGTAGTTTAATTGTGAGCCTTTCCAGTAGAACCTGGGTGAAACTTATGTTTCTGTGTGGTTACACTGGGTATAGTACTTACAAGACTTACTTGCCATAGTGACTTAAATGTAGGTAATTTGGATTTATTTTGCAGTTAAAGATGACAGTTGGTGAATGGTTTTCTCTCTTTGACCCAGTCTTATATATTGAAGCTGTCATGTGTTCTAAGGATAATGTAAATGAACATAGGGTTTGGGAAAACCTGACTAGGACTCAGCTAGTGGGCAACATTATAATTTATTTATAGCTGTATAATACAGTTACTAATGAACTAACTTAGAATGAGGGCAGAATTATACTACTTTTTATGTGAAGTTATACCATATGACAAAGGTTGACCTTATGTAATAAGTACCACAAAATGTTAGCCTACTTGCAATAAATACAATTAATAATGTACATAAGAGAATGAAATTAAGCTAATTTTTATCAGAAAAGAATTATTCATGAACAGAAAGTGGACAGCATAGATTTGATGACAGGAAGGTTGTATCTACTCTGAATTACTGAGTGACCTAGGAAGCTTGCTCAGAGGGATTACAGAATAATTATGTTAATATGCAATTATCACCTCATTTCTTCTGTAGTAACCTCAAGATGTAGTGTAGTGAGGGTGTTATAGCAAGTGCTGATAGTTTGCAAAAATACTGATGTTTGAGATTTCTGAGACAATAAGACTAGCTTGAGGCATGTAAGTGATGATCTGTCATGCTGAAGACAGCTCTGACCTCTGTACTGTTCTCTGTGCTCACGCTGTATGACTGGAGGCGGCCATAGCTGCGGAGCTCATTATGCTTCTAGACGCTGAAGTGCATTTTATGTAGATTTAAACCCCCATTTGCAGCTTTAAAAAAAATGTGTGCATTTTTAAAAGAACATGCTTAAATTCAGTTAAGAGGAAAGGTCTGTGATTCTGTGATTATAGAAGGATTTTAGTAGTGCTGTCTAAACATTAAAGAATCTTACGGGTTACTTTGAATTAATTAAATTCAGGTTCTCTGAATTTGAAAAAATTTAAACATTTGCCATTATAGTATGTTTTAGTTTGTTGTTGGCTTCCTTTCTTTTTATTTTTAAGTATATTTTAATGATTGTTTTTATGTGCATTGGTTTTTGCTTGCCTGTTTCTTTGTGTGAGGGTGTCGGATTCCTTGGAACTGGAGTTGCAGACAGTTGTGAGCTGCCATGTGGGTGCTGGAATTGAACCCGGCTCCTGTGGAAGAGCAGCCAGTGCTCTAACCACTGAAATAAGCCTCTTGCCCCAGTTAGCTTCCTTAAATTTAATGAGAATGCTTGTCTCCGTTTGGTTTCTTCTTTGTTAGAGGAACAAACTGTGGCCAGTAGCTCAGCTGTATGTACGTACGTACTTGTCCATATGGAGGTGGTTGAAGACTTTGAGAAGGTGTAAAATTATTACAGGTCAAATGCTTTCTTTCCTGGATGAGCACAATCCTCCTTCAGTCCAAGGCAGTAGATGTCAGGACTATAGATCCTTCATTCAGTGCCTCAGAGGGTGATGATGCATTGTTTTCACTGTGCCTAAGGATTGTGTAAAACACTTGAAGCATTTTATAGTCAGAATAGCATAGGAAAATTAAACCCAGAAAAATTTTAGCTGTTCCTAAACACTGATTGCAGAATCCATTTCTTACGGCAGGTTTTCCAGTTGGTGAAATTGTCATTTTCCAGTGGTCTAAGAAAGCCTTGCCACTTAACTAAAAAGTAATTTCTCTTGAGTAGAGATGGTTGTGAATTTGTGGATAGTCAAGCCATATTTCATTATGTAGACGTGAAGAAAAACTGATGGGTAAAGACCTGGTTTTATGTTTTAACAGTGTAATTTAGTTTTCTTTTTTTTTTTTAAACTATAGCTATGTTTTGTAGATGAAATATGTTGTGCACATGCATTTTTAATATGTTTGGAGAGAAATGACCTGGTGTGTGCAGAGTGTGAAGGTAGGAGATCTTACTAAGCTGCTCTGGTAATAAGAATGCTGCCTCCAAATCGACGTGGCATTCTCTTCGTTTGTCGCCCTGCTGTTCAGGGGCACCGATGAAGTTGCTTTAAACGGAAGGCGTCTGTTCCCTCCTTCAACCCTAACACCAGAACAGATGGGAGAGCACAGAACATGGAAGGCTTTACCTCTGAGGTGGTAACAGTGAAGCCACTCATTAACGCTGAATTTACCACTTCGTTAGCAACGCTGCTTCCTGTTGAGAAAAGCTAATACAGGCTTCAAATTGACTGAGCATATATTTGACTACCTCTGATTATAATAAATAGAAACAGAAAGTGTCTTTCAGGCTAGTTAAGAAACTATCATTCATCACAGATTTCTGAGGTTGTTAACACTGAGGCATTTTTACTTTTCTCCTAACCAGGACTGGTCACAGGACCGCATCAACCCCACTTTGCTTTTGACATTATGCACTTCCCTCACGCGTGTTTATGAGCTGCCCATCTTTAACTTCTGTGTTTGTGATGTAGACGCCTGCTGGGTGCTGCATTAGCACCATTTTGGGGTGATGTTGTTGAGTATGATCTTATTGGAAGTCTATTTTTATTACTGTGGAAGTTTGCCAGTTTCAAAGCAGAATTCTAAAATGTGTGAGGGAAGGAATGATTGGTATAAATAATGCCATAGAAATATCTTTATTATAACTTGTTAGTAATCTTTGATACATTTATTAAACATTTTGTTGAAATAATAATGTATTTTTCTAAGTTTTGAAGTGATATAGTTATTACAAATCTTTTATTCTTGTGCTAGAGTTAATGTTTTACAAAGCATGAAATTTATACTCCAAGTGAAATTTACTTAAAATATCTTAATTTCTGAGTTGAACTTTAGAGACTTGCTGTCTTAAAATAGTATTGTTCACTATACAGGTGTAAAACACTGCCAAGACGGTGTGAAAGGTTTGCTCCTAACTGAAGAGCAGAAACCAAGTCTGTTCTGTTTGCTACTGTGTTTAAATACTGCAGCTGTGCCTGGCACGTAGCAAGTGTTCAGGAAGTGTGTGTGTGTGTGTGTGTGTGTGTGTGTGTGTGTGTGTGTGTGTGTGTGTAGAGCAGGAATGAGCCATGCTGCGGCCGTGCGGTTGGCCAGTACTGTTTAGGCAGTGGCATAGTTGCCGACTCAAAGAGTCCAGACTGTGGTGGGGCTTGTGTTTGAATGGGCTGTCCAGATTTCATAGGTTTTTCTTTCGATTTTAGTTTTGCAATTGTTCTTACATATCCAACCCTTAGTCCTTTATTTAATGAACACTGCCCAGAGCCTTTACCATGTGGTTCTGCGAAACCTGATGGCAGCCAAGTCGTGCCCTGCCCTGAGAGTTAAGGACCAGCTCTTGTAGGGTGTGCCCACTTCTTGAGGAGCCATGTGGAAGCCCGCCCTCACAGCTGCGTGGGAGGCTCCCTGTAACAGTTCAGTACACGGTCAGAGCACTTGACGTGTTCATCCACACTGTGAGTGAAATACACTATTTATGACATCTCAGTGTAAAAAAGTTTCAGGCCTCTGCACTACTGTTAGATTATAAAATAATCTCAGAGTGTGAAATTTTAGCTTAAAACTTCATTAATTTTAACATTAGTGACTTATAACTAAGAATAACTCGAATAAAGAATAACTGGAACCTCATGAATAAAGCACGTTTATAGTTGGTAGAGCTTTGACAGAACACTATCTTGAGCAAAACAGTTCTAAATAATTCATGGTAAAAATTACTATTTTATACCTAAGTAAGCCAGTGATGTTGATTGCAAATATATATTTGGCCCAACTTGTTTACTGTATAGTTTTTTGTTAGTCTTCCTCCAGATGTGAGCTTTCAGGTGATAAAATTGTTTTGTTTTATAGTATTTGATAATCCCAGTTCTTCTACTGTACATAGAGAACTGTCCTTAGTAAATCTATTCAAGCCAGAGAATTCTTTTTATTATAAATTTATGCATGATATTTTAAACTTTTCAGTGTGTAATGCATTCATTTATATGGTCTGCGGGTGTATGCTGCATTTCTCTAGGTGGTCTGTGTGTGTGTATCAAGAAAGCACGGGTAGCACTATTTGCTTTAAAAATATTTCTAAAGTGTTTAATAATTCCTTGAAAATTATTAATATCTACAATATAAAGAATAGAAAATTAAGCCAACTTTCCATACGTTCCAATAGCATTTCTTTCATGCAAATCTGAATATTTGTTTTCCATTTT
Source organism: Rhombomys opimus (assembly GCA_010120015.1). Lineage (NCBI taxonomy): Eukaryota > Metazoa > Chordata > Mammalia > Rodentia > Muridae > Rhombomys > Rhombomys opimus. The sequence goes on along the minus strand of REGO01000056.1, from coordinate 6,389,875 downwards.
CTAGACTAAATGTGTTAAATGATCTTGCCAACAATATGGATGAATTGAAGATAAACACCGATCTTACTGGTGCTAAAGAAGAACTCCCAGACGACAGCAGTGGGGTCCATAAACCAAAAGAGTGTCAGACGTCATTACAAAGAGACAGTTCACTGACTCTGTCTGAAGAACTGTCAGAGGACGCCTCAGAAAAAGCCTTAACTGGGGGCCAGTCTGCTTTGTTTATACCTTCCAGCTCTCCTGCTGTTTCTAGTGAAAACTTTACCTTGGCTGCAGGAGCTGTTGTTAATGGACCAGTTTCACGCTCCTCCTTAACAAAGACTTCCAGTGTGAATGAAGGTAGTGTTTCATTAAGCACTGGACAGCCCATGGACCAGCCGGCCACAGAGTCTTGTTCGGCTCAGGCAGCAGCAGCTGACCTGCAGCTAGAGTCTACGCCACAAAAAGCAAGTCCACACCAAGTCCTGTTCTTGGTATCGGATGTAGCACATGCTAAGACTCCAACCCATTCCATTAAATTACCTACCTCTGCTTTAGTTGGTTGTGATGTTCAGAATTCAGGAGGGAGTGGTGTGAAGGCAGAGAGCACTTTACTAAACCAAGTAGAGGTGGGTGAGGGCAATGAAGACATACTGGTGGAAGATGGTTGTGTCAATACATTAGCAGGAATTTCCTCAGGTACAGATGAATTTAGGTCAGAAAATGATGCAAACTGGGATCCCCAAAAAGAGTTCATTCAGTTTCTTATGAGTAATGAAGAAACCGTGGAGACACCCCCAGTTCACTCTAAAGTAGCAGGTCTAGAAAAAAAGAGAAAGCGAAAAATGGATGTAAGCAAAATAACACGCTATACAGAGGACTGTTTTCATGATTGTAATCGTGTGCCCAATAAATCAAAAATGGTAGAAGTGGACTTTCTAGGGCAGAACTCGGAGGGACAAGCCGCAGACTCACAGAAATACACACTATCGAAGGTGAAGCCCGAAGCGGCGGATGAAGACGGGGAGTCTGTGGACACTTTCCAGCGTCTGGTTTACGGCTCCGACAAGCGTGGAGACGAGGGCTCCCCAGTTGATACTCGCACTTTTATTTCCAATACCTTCAAAAAGAAATGTGAAGAGAGTGATTCCGAGTCACCTGCCGTCTTCAGTCCGGAAGAGCCGTCCTTCTACCCCTGCACAAAGTGCAACGTGAACTTCCGGGAGAAGAAGCACCTGCACAGGCACATGATGTACCACCTGGACGGGAACAGCCACTTCCGCCACCTCAACGTCCCCAGGCCGTACGCCTGCAGGGAGTGTGGGCGGACGTTCCGCGACCGCAATTCGCTGCTCAAGCACATGATCATCCACCAGGAGCGCCGGCAGAAGCTGATGGAGGAGATCCGCGAGCTCCGGGAGCTGCAGGACGAGGGCCGCAGCGCGCGCCTGCAGTGCCCGCAGTGCGTGTTTGGCACCAACTGCCCCAAGACCTTCGTGCAGCATGCCAAAACGCACGAGAAGGACAAAAGGTACTACTGCTGCGAAGAGTGCAACTTCATGGCCGTGACGGAGAACGAGCTGGAGGGCCATCGCGCCGTGGCACACGGGGCCGCGGTGAAGTGCGCCGTGGTCATGTCGGACGCGGCCCACAGGAAGGCGCAGAAGAAGACCTCCGCCAAGGAGTCCGTCACGGCAGCCAGAAAGCCGGCTGCCTACCTGTGCAAGCTGTGCCCGTTCAGCGCGTCGACCAGAAGCGTCCTGAAGAAGCACGTGCAGTACTTGCATTCCCCCGCATGCGTTGACTCCTTTGGCAATCCTCTTGGACTTGACAAAAGAAAAGGCGACGTCCCCGAGGAAGCTTCGGATCCCGACGGCGCTAAGCCAGTAGTCAAACAACCATCAACCACATTTCCAAAGAACTCCGCTCTAAAGCAAGACGTTAAGCGAGCCCTTGGGGTGAGTGCACAGTCAGGCCACTTCTCAAAAGTCCCTAAGAGGCCACACAGAGTGCAGAAGGCCCGGAAGAGCATCGCCCAGTCTGCTGTCAGTACGTGCCATCAAAACAGCTCCCCTCCCAAGAACGTCATGGTTAAAAGCAGCACTGACCAAAAACCAAAGTATTTCCATCAGGCAGCAAAAGAAAAATGCAATGCCAAGGCCAATAGCAGCCACTTCTATAGACACAAGGATGAGAACTATAGGGTGATCAAAAGATCAGGTGAATCAGACCCACTTCCTTTCCAAAAAGAGGGTGATTCATTAAGCTCTTTACATCTGTTTTCATCGTCAAGTAATTCTCATAATAATTTTATTTCAGACCCTCATAACCCAGACACCGAAAGGCCAGAAAATATGAAAGAACACAAGCGTGTGCCCGGAAGAAGAGCAGCTAAGGCCTCAAAGAAGGACCGCTCTGCAGGAGAAGACCTGGACAGCTACCCCGACTTCCTGCACAAAATGACCGTTGTCGTTTTGCAAAAGCTCCACGGTGCTGATAAGAAGGACAGCTACGAGACAGAGGACGACAGTTCCTGGGAGAATGTGGAGCTGGGGGAGTACACCGCCCAGGCCATGGAGGAGGATGCCTACGCCGACCTGAGCCAGGAACACGTGAACTTGCTGCCCCTGTTCAAAAGCAAGATGGAGAGCCAGGGCCCCGGAGACGGCGCCGCCCTTAGTTATGATCAGAATGACGGCTTTTACTTCGAGTATTATGAAGACGGTGGCACCAACAGCTTCTTACATGACATACACGACGCCCAGCATCTGGAAGGCGCAGAAACGCCTCTTTCGAAACACGGCTCCGTTTTTCACTGGACTGATCTGTCTCTGGAGAAGAAGTCATGTCCTTATTGCCCAGCAACCTTTGAGACAGGCGTCGGGCTGTCCAATCATGTCCGTGGGCATCTCCACAGAGCAGGGCTAAGCTACGAAGCCCGCCATGTTGTGTCCCCAGAACAGATAGCCACAAGTGACAAGATGCAGCATTTCAGAAGAACTGGCACAGGGACGCCTGTGAAGCGGGTTAGGAAAGGTAAGTTCACGTGCAGCTGCCTGGGGCCTGACCTGTTCAGAGTCAGAGGAGGTGAAGTTTGTGTTTGAATCTGCTCCTTCTTAGAATCCCAGATTTTCTTTTTCTGAGTTTATTCGTTGATGGTGATTTGAAAAAGAGTCTGATACTACTCTTACAAATCTTTTTTTAGCCATAGAGAAGTCTGAGACTACTTCCGAACACACTTGTCAGCTCTGTGGTGGTTGGTTTGACACAAAGATTGGGTTATCAAATCATGTCAGAGGCCATCTGAAAAGACTTGGGAAAACTAAGTGGGATGCTCATAAGTCTCCAATCTGTGTTCTGAACGAGATGATGCAGAACGAGGAGAAGTACGAGAAGATCCTCAAGGCGCTGAGCAGCCGCCGCATTATCCCCAGACCGTTTGTAGCTCAGAAGCTGGCGCCGGGAGACGACTTCCTGTCTCACAATGGCTTTCCTCTGGATGACTACCGGAACGGCCTGAAGACAGAGGCGCTCTCGGTGTCAGCCTCAGAGGAGGAAGGGCTGGCTTTCCTAAACGAGTGCGAGGAGACCAAGGCCGAGCTGCCCGCTGGGAAGAAGAGCCAGTCCCTCACACTGATAGAACTTCTGAAGAGTAAAAGGCTGGGGGAAGACAGGAACTCTGCCATCTCTCAGAAGAGCCATAACCAGACAGCAAGAAAGAGGTTTGTTCAGAAATGTGTTCTTCCGTTAGGCGAAGACAGTCCATTGATGTATCAGCCACAAAAAATGGACTTGACTATGCACTCAGGTAAGAGGACACTTGTGAGTCTTTAAACACAGCTGAGGTGTGCTGCCGGAGGCGGAGCCTCTGCCGCGCTTGCTGAGCTGACACTGCTGCCCTGCGGAGCACATTGGTTGGTTGCTCTGCTGCAGCTGCCCAGGGGATGCCCAGCAGCACTGTGCTGTCTCCTCTCTCGGTCTGAATGTAAGCTGAGAACAAAAGCAGCGCACACACACACACACACACACACACACGCCCTACACCAAGCCACCTGAAATGGCATTGCTGTGGTACGGGAGGCTGATGGTTAGCAGCACTGAACTGTGGAAAGGCGGGACCCCAGCTAGCTCTCCCCCAGGGTTCATCAGAATGAAGCTGCTGTGTCCCCGCAAGGCAAGGCAAGGTCGTGCACAACAACGTCTTTAGGCCGAGGAACTGGTGCCTTGTTGTGTGATGCCGTTAACCCCTCTGAAGCCTGGTTGTATTTTGGGATGGCGTGACTGTAGGGCACCTTAGTAAGTACTTAGTAAGTACTTAGTAAGTACTTGGCTGTGTTATCCTGCTGCAGATAACTGCTGGCAGGCCGGGCTTCTTCCCATTGAAGGGGTTTTTAGCTGCGTTGGGAGAGGACACGGTGGGTAAATAACCAGATTCCATTTTGGTGTTCTTAGGTTTGCTTTACACTCAGGCACTAGAAGGGTGTTGTGGGTTTGTTGGTTTCTTTGTTTTGAGGTTAAGAGTGTTGAAAGTTTACGTGTATGAGCCTGTGTTGAGTGTATCTTAGCTAATAGAAACTGACCAGTTGGTTAGTAAAGACTCAGGTTTCTGCAATTCTGATTTGCTTCTTGGCAAGAACTGAATATCTCAAATAGTTGTATTACAAATTTGACTTAGGGGAATGTTAATCGTCTGATAAAAGTGTTCTCTGATTTAGGATTCTGGAGGGTAGGGTGCTCTCTCCAGTGTAAAGGGTCTTTCAAGGCTAGTGGTATTTGGCTCTATAAGGATAAAGTTCAGAGGTCGTGTTGGCTCTGTTGACCATGGTGTGGTATTCCTTGTGGCCATCATAATGCTTGCTGACAACACCTATTGACAGGTTTTCTTTCCTGTGAAGGTATTGGCTTGTTGATCATTTATTTAGCGCAAAGATCCTAGTGAAAAACTTGAAATCATTAACTTTCATTATTGATTGCGCATTCCGAGTAGTGAAGATAAAGTGCCCTGAGTAAAATGTTGTGTCTGACAGCTGTTGAGTGGTGTGTTTTGCCACCTCTTCTCCACCCTTCATCAGAAAGCCTAATTTAGAATCGAGCCTTTTACGGTTTTGTGGGTAAAACACTTTAATTACCACTTTGTCAACCAGACTTTCTAATTCTTTTTATTGGTAATGCTGTAAGCTTTGAACCTTCCCAACAGAAGCCTGCTACTCACATCACAAGATTGAATTTTAGTAGGTCTAAGAAACTATCTGCGTAGCACAGAAATCTTCGAGAAAGGGATGATAGTGTGGGCTCCGAATACTCAGTGCCAGCTACTAGGAGTTAGCTCTCTGTCCGCAAGTTAGCGAAGCTAACTCAGGGAGCATCTTGAAACCATCCTGATTGTGGTGCTTTTCCACACATTACACTAAAACCATTTCCCTCTGGGAAGTGAGAACTGGATTATAGTTTTCTTCTGAATGCTAGGTGTGCCTATAAAGCTTAGGACATGTGTGCCTTGCAGTGCGGCCTTTACAAGTGCTGTTAACACTCCTGTGCTTGTGCACAAAATATGAGTGCCAGACTTTGGACTGACAGGTGCGTGGCACAGCAGCCGGGCCAGCACTCACTAGCCCGGTGCCACTAAGGCGCGTGATGCCCATAGTTCCTGCTGGAAGCAGCAGTTGAATGCACATTAAAGTTCAGCAGCTTGTGAACTGGCAGGTAGGATTTCAAGAGATATTTGCATCTGCCTCGTACTGATTTGGTTTTGGGGAAAATAGCCCATTTGAGATGAACTTTTGAGTCTCCGTTCCATTCTCTTAAAAATCATAGAATTTTTAGTTTTTGAGTTTACTTTTCTATGAGTAGATTTGGTTAATAAGCATGAAAAAGATTATAGTAGTGCTACATCTTAAAAAGGTGCTTTGTTAGAAAAGGAACTCACGATAACATTTCAAATATGTAGATTAACTCTGAAATATATACATTGACTCTTCAAAGGGGGTGAATCTGAAACCCTTGTGACAAGTATGTAGGTCTTTATCTTAAGGCCCAGATTAGCACACCTGGTTGCACCCATGACTGCTAACACATACATTTCTGTGTGATTTTTGGTTGGCTCATCCAGCTTTGCAGATTATCTCTTTGTTCTGCCTTTTTGTGAGCATTTATCATCTTACTCATAAAATATGCTTCTTATACCTTTCAGAATGCCATGCTCTTTCATTTGTACTCTTTTAAGCTGCCTACTTTAGCAAATTCCTTTTCTCTCAAATCTTATACACTTTTTTTTTTCTAAATAGAACTGCACAAATCTTTTTTTTCCAATAAAATCCTTTCTAATGTTTTTCTTTCTCTTTTTTGAAGTCATTGCCTTCTGCTTTCTCGGAGTTGTTTGCCTTGCCTTGTCCTCTTGGTGTCCCACAACCCACACCTGCTGTGTGCTTGCTGCGCAAGAAGCACTGTAGTCACACCCCTGTCTTCCTTCTGCTTCTTTGCTTATTCTGGGCTTGGCATACCAATGACAGGGACCACTGCTTAATAAGAAGGAAACAGTTTAGTTCACTGATAGAGAGCTCTGACTGTGAGGTTTCAATTTTCATACATCTGTGCTATGTAAGGCATGCAGTTATGGACACTGAAGATGGGAGGGAGTGCAAGTAAGACCCTTGTTGTGATGACTGCCCTCTGCTCTTCACAAGCATAATGCTTAGGGACAGCCTTGAGAAATGCAGGTCCAGGCTTCTCTCCTGTTGTGTAAGGACATGGTACTCAGAGCGTTGCTGCACAGCAAAGCTGGAGTTGAAACCAGCTTGTGACCTTGCCTTTCCCTGTTCACTGTTCTCTACTATGTATGAAAAATGTTTTTCTTGGATCTCTGGATAATTCTAAAGTGAAAGTGGGTTTAAAGTGGGGAACATTTTGGTGAAAGTAAATAAATGAGTCTAATTAGAAACAGCAAGGACCCAGGAAATTGACTAGGCCTTCTTTAGACTTTGGAGGGCTGGTAAAAAGTGGTTCACAGAACACTGAGCAACTTATTCTGATAGTTAATGGATGAGGTGTTTCTCCACTTGACTATTGGTCCACTTTAAAAATACTTTCTGTCTCATTTGAAATGTTTTAAAAATGCAATCGTAGTTTAAGGCACTGGTAACTGATATCACCTTTCATTAAAAGAACAGCAACAAAACCCCAAACCCTTCATTATTAGAAAGAAAAGGACTATAAAGTGAACTGGATGAAGTGTAGAGCATCAAGGAACAAAAAGAGTATTGCAGTTAAATACCAAGCATCACATCAGAAGTGCTGAAGAATCAAGTCATGTGTCAGCTTGAGGCCTAAAGAGGGGGAAACACAAACATGAAGAAAGTCTAAGGTGATGTTTTCCATGACTGATGCCCACTTTCCTTCCTTAGGCAGTCTGAAATAATCTGTCCAACTTAAAATTACCTTTCCTGCTTTCTCGTGCCAACTAAAAGTTTTTTATTCAGCTGTATTTTTGTTTCCCAGATAGAGAGCCCTGTTATCTGTGAGCTTCGCATGCCCCTTCCTTTCCTAGGGGCATGTGTCACAGAGGCCCCAGAGAGTACTGCATTATTGTGAGAAATTCATCATGTGAGGAACATGTGAGGAACAAGCTTAACTTTGAAAAATAATGGAACCATGTATGCATGCATGCATGCATACACAGAGATGGATATTCATACCTTCATACAAGCACGTCACAAAATTGAAACAGTGAAAAATAGAAACTGGCAGGAATGAAACCTGGTAAGACTCTGGTGTTTTTGTTCCTAGGTTAGCCTTTGTTCATGAAGATTTTTACTGTGTCGTCTCAGTCTTGAAGAAAAAGCTTCAGAAGGGGCTTTGAAGGTGGCTGGTTGGTTAGAGTGCTTTCTACATAGGCAAGGACCAGAGGTTGGATTCTGGTGTGCATGTAAATAAGCCAGGCGTGGTGACACTTTCTGCAGCCGCAGTGGGGAAAATCGGAACTGCTGGCCACGCTGTGTGCTCTTGGAACTGCTTCAGGTTCCGTGAGAGGAGGGACATCTGGAAACAAGCAAGTGCTGCGCTGAAGAGGCAGGTTAGAAAGCACGCCAGCATCAGCCCCTGCCCTCCACACATGTGCCAACAGGGGAGTGCACACAAGCGTAGACTCTCTCTAGACTGGGAAACCTGCAGAAACGTGTGGTAGAATGGAGCTTTTAATAAGCTTTTCCAGAAGCTGTCAGCTCCGGCATCTCGTGTGCAAGCCAGTGTGGCCGGAGACTAAAGATGTCCTGGAAGTCCTAAGATAGCAATGCAGTGATGAGTAACATGCTGTAACATGCTGGCTCTTTATTTTAACATCTTCAAGTTTATACCTGCATGCTATTCCCATTCATTTATTCATCTGAAACACTCTAGTGTTTTTGTTTTATTCCTTGTCATTAAAAAGTAATGCTTATCCTGAACCAGTGAGTGAGTTTATTCCCCACTAAAAACCTGCTGCCCGCATTTGAATACACTGTCTGAAGTTCCTCTCTTTCTGGACTGCTACAGACCAGAGCCAGTGATGGTGGGTACCTTAGAAATCCTAACTGCTGTGGCAGCAGCCGACCTGCTCATTTTTATCTATCAATTTTTTAAAGCGAGATACTAATGTAAATGGGAATTTCTAGTTACTTATTTAAAATTAATGGGGAAAATATTTTCTATTCCGAAAGTACTTTGGGGAAGGATCTTACTTGTCTCTGGGAAGAGCATGTTTCTACAACACTGTGCGAGAAATACGCACCGGTTCTGTAAAATGACCAGCCGCCATAGCTGAGGACATGAGAACAGGTGTTTTAGTTGGTGGTGCAGCCCCTTGGTCGGCCCCACGAATACCTTAGGCTGCTTTTCAAGGGTTCTTTATCTCTCACATCATCTGCTTCCAAAGCATAATTGTGGGGTGGATCTTACTAAATGGATGTTTTTTTTATTTTTTATTTTTTTCTATTTTCAGCTTTAATGGTATAAGGCTCCTACACATTCTAATGAACTAGCCAGGTGCTGAGTGGGCCCACAAACCAGAAGAATCACTCCTGTGCTATAGAAATGCCACGGGATGCTCTCTGCTGAGACATTGCACAAGCTTCTCATCCGTGTCACATGATTTGTGCATTCGTACATGTCTACTATTCTCTAATGCTGAAGGCTGTGAGTCAGTCCGATAGCGTAGAAGCAGCAATTGTTGATCTCAAAACTAGTTAGAGCAACTTTAACTCAAAGCCAGAAACCTTGATCATTCCTCTTGACTAGGTTGGCCTTGAAATGAATCAGAGTTTAAGGAAGGGCTACAGTAACCCTCAAAGTTAGCTGCTCAAGATTGGGTGCACAGCTTAGGGCCACACATCTGTCCCGTGGAGTTCAGTGCCTGCGTGCTGAGGCCAGCTGGTGAGCAGAGCCAGGATTGAGGGGCACGAGTTTGTCTTGCTTTGCCAACACAGACCAGGGCCACGCGGTGTGTTCTGGCTTGTTCTCAGAAGCTCTCCACAGGGACGGGGTCTCTATCTCAGCTGCAGCGTGTCTCCGCACTGCTCAGGGTGAGAACTAAGAATACACGGGGCAGTAGTGAATGTGTCGTTTATTCAGACTTGGCAAGACAGTGAGTCACGCTGGTTGAGAACACGGCTAAGGTTAGTTCTTCGGTGTCAAACTTGATTTTTTCCCCCCAACCATGTTGATGTTATTTTTGCCTTGTGAAACAGATGGGTAAATGTAACCTTCTGCCCTGTTAGAATAACCTGTGAAGAGAACCAGTAATTGTTTTGTTATGCCAGGGAAGATGCAGGCTCCTTGCCCACTACACTGGAACGTGATTGGCAGATGACTCACTAATTCAGGAGGCATTCCTTCAGCTCCTGCTGTGGTCCATGTATTGTTGCGGAGTGCGACAGGCAGACCGGAGTTTCCGAATAGGAGAAACACATGTAAACACAACTGTGACATTAAGACAGATGGGCAAGTGCCATGGCTGAGCTGTGAGTGTAGACTTGGGAGGGAGGAGAGTGCTGTGAGCTCAGGCCAGGACTAGAGCCTCTCACAGATGGTGTTTGTTTGTGTTTTGTAGTGTTCCCATTGGCTCTCTAAATGCTGGAATTTAGATGCCTCTGTGTATGTGTGTTTATGCTAAAAACGTGTACCAAAAAGTAGCTCCCCACCCCAGAATATGTCATTTTCTTTGAGCCTCAGTGATAGCTGGTTGGAATGGAACCATGCTTGAAAAAAGAGGGAGTAATGTGGGGAAAGTAAATGTTTATTTAAAATATTGGGAGGCAGGAGGTAAAGAATTAAGTTAGATGGGTGCGATAAGTCAAGTAGAAGACACAGGAAGCTAATTAAGTGTGGGAACTGGATTTGTAATGAAGGAAAATCTGTGTGTGTGCGAGCACAGTGTCTCTTCTGTGTAGTTCTTGCTCTCCTGGACACATTGTAACTCAGAGATCTGCCTGCCTCTGCCTCCTGAGTGCTGGGACTAAAGGTGTGCCCCAGCATGCTGGCCTCAAAAATCCCATTTCAGTCCTTCTTAAAAGGATTTATGAGACACTTTGAAAACTATTTTTTTTAAATAAAAGATTTGGTTAGGAAAAGGAGAAATTTATTTTAAGAGCCACAAGACATTAAGAGTAGTTGTAAGCTGTGAGTCATTAAGAAAACTGACAATCAGTATGAAGTGGTGACAGCATGGAAGAAAAGGAAACAGGTGGGGGCCACGCTGGTTAGGATTGTAAGAGCAAGAGGCAGGAAAAGAGGCATGTCCTTTGTTTACGTCTGTTTTCCACCAGTCCAGCATGGTCTAGTAACTCTGCTGCTTTTGTTACTTGCTCATATTCTCGGATTTGGTCTCACGTGTTGTAGTCTTTACTGTGCTGTGAGTTATCGTGTAGCATGGATTGTTGAGTGCTGGTTATGGTCTTTAAGGTACAGTTACAAAACACATTGCTGGCCAGAACTGGTTGAGATGTTTGGCTGTACTTGACTGTGGGTGGTGCCCTGCTTGGTTTTTGTTGGCCTCAGATAGGCTGGCGCTCTTTGACGAGCTGGGACCTCAGGGGAGAAAATGCTTGCACTAGGTTGGCCTGTGAGGCAGTTTTTGATTCATGGTTGATATGGGCCTCAGGCCATTATGGCAGCGCTACCTTGGCCCTGTGGTCCTAGGTGGTGTAGGGAAACAGGCTAACCACGCCGTGAAGAGCCAGCAGCAAGCAGCATTCATCTGGGGCTTCTGCTTCAGTTCCTGGCTCCAAGTCCCCACCCTGAGCTCCTGCCCCCCATTTCCTCATCAAGGACCTGAGAGGTAGAAGGCGGGAGGTTAAAGAAAACCTTTCCTCCCCAACGTGCTGTGGTCCAGCAACAGAAACCCTAAGACAGTACTGACTGCCTCTTGCGAGGTGAGACAGCACAAAGATGGCTGGTTGGAAACATCATTTCTCAGTTATTTAGAAGTGCAAAAGTAGAATTTACTATTTCTTTGTTTTATGTAGAGGTTAAGGAATAATAGTATTATTCAATGTTATGTGTATGTGTCTGTGTCTCTGTCTCTTTCTCTGACACACACACACACACACACACACACACACACACACACACACAGCCATACCTGGAAGATGGCTCCAAAAGAAAATACCTGGTGAGCACCATACCTGCTTTCAGTTTTGAACCTTGTTAGAGTAAGTAAAGTCTAAAAGTGACTACAAGCCAAATCAAATGCACGCAGACCATGAGTGTGTGGCATTTACATTATCTGTGCTATTGAAGTTGAGTGTGACTATATGAAAGCTAATTTGACTTTTAAATGAGCATTTGTTTAATTTTCCTAATATGGCGGCGTCTCAGAAACACGGAAGCGTCTAGAGGGCAGGAATTTGGTTAAAATGCTTGAGTAATTCTTCTTTAACAGGCAACTCAAACAGCTTCTTTATTCTTTCTTTAATGTGTGTTCTGTGTTTTGTATGTGCCTCAGTCTAAGAAAAGTAATTGCTCTTCTTGGCAAATACTCGCTTTGCTGAATAAAACAGCATATAACCCCAGCTCACCTTGGAAAGAAAATTTTAACTCTTTTAATATATTTATTGTCCTGTTGTTATAGTTTCTGTCTAGTTACCCTCATATATCTGGCTATATTTGTATTTTGAAACAGTGGGAGCATCTATAAATTATGTGTTATTTTTTTTTTTTCTTCTCCCACATACACTTTAAAGTGTAAATAAAAGGCTACTTTCCAAATCCTTTTCATGTCATCCTCTTCCAGGTGAAATACTAAAATATTTTTAGGTACATTTGCCCTTGATTGTTTTGATTTGGGGCCAGTGACTATTGTATAGTCACTGAAAGTGGAAAGTGGTAAAACTGTTGTGAGCACCTTAGGGTACCAAAGAAAAATACCTACTCTCAGAGTGAAAATATCGAGGAAAAAGGTGGTGGCACACCTGTAATCCCAGCACTCAGGAGGCAGAGGCAGGCAGATCTCTGTGAGTTTGAGGACAGCCTGGTCGACAGAGCAAGTTCCAGGACAACCAGGGCTACACAGAGAAGAAACCCTGTCAGAAAAGACAGACAGACAAACAAACAAACAAGATGACACTGTACTAGTTGTCTCTATGCTTAGTTCCTGGAAAGAAGGAAATTGCTTTTGAGGTCTTCGCCCACTGTTTGCTCTGACAATACGGAAGGATGGTTGTGGTGCTGGAGCAGTGTGTGGGAATCCATGCTGGTGAAGTAGAGGAGGCCTTGCATTGTTTTCTCTTAATAGCTTCACTTGCAAGCTGCTTCTGACACACCTTTCCCCATTGTGGTACTAGGTACTCAGGACACGGCACTGGATACATTTGTACAGCAAAATGATTCTGTGGCAGCCTTTGTTTGAAAATCATTAAAGGTTTCTGGACTTCAGGAGGGGAGCGTTAAACCCAAGTTTGGAGCCCTGTGCAACTTTATATCCGTAAAGCTAGTCCTGTGCTCACTCTGCAGACAGAAAGCTTATATGCAAGAATAGGTTAGTTTTTAAATAAAAGCCCCTCACCTTCCCTTGATTCTTCTTATACCAGCCGACATGCTTCTTTAAAAATAACTACTCCCATAACCTAGTTCTTTTTCCGTTGAAATGGAAAAAAAGAAAATGCTTATTTGAAGTCATTTATTTGCTTGAGTCTTAAGAACCCTGGAGAATTACTGGCAGCAATGAAAGTGGAGTTTATCAGACTCACACTTGAGCATACATTGGGACATGCATCTTCTTCCCACATCGCAGCTGCCGCTGCCACCTGCACCACCAGCTTTTTAATGGCACTAGACTGGTGGTGCTTTTGATAACTTAATTCCTTTCCAAGGAAACTCAAAGCTGCTTTTGCTTGAACATACTAACTGCATGGGAGAGGCATTTTCTTTCTTCCCGAAGGGCTGTGGCATGCCTCTCTTCCCTCTCTCTGACGTGGCTCTCTCCCTCAGAGGTGCTCTGTAACCCAGTGCTGTGTTGTAGCCAGCGAGGCTGAGCCACGCAGGCCTGTGTCAGGAGGGGCCGGTCAGCACTGGAAGGACAGTGTTCATCACAGGAGGGCTGCTCGCCAGCTCTTAGTGGGGACGGCCCACCCTCCGAGTTAGGAACGTTCTTATTTAGAGGTTTAAATGGTTGCCGAGAAGTAGACTGTTGTCGTAGGTGCCTAGAAATGTGAAGACCCCTTTAGCACTGCGTGACCCGTGGAGGCTGGAAGATTTAGGAGCGTGTGCCACGAAGAAGCTGCTTGGCGCTGAGCGCTGAGTGATTCTGATGAGGGCTGGAAGAAAGCAGCCATCCTCGGGTGCTTGGGACTGGAGTACTGGTAGACATGTGGACAGAGAAGGCCATTCTGTGAAGTCGCAGACAAAAGTGAGAAGCCAAGGTATGGAAACTGAGTGTAGAGGTCACCCTGGTTAGAGTGTGAAGAACCGGGCCAAAGTGTGTGTGGCGGCAGGACTTGGTGCACAGAGCAGAGGGCGAGGCTTCTGGGGCCCAGAATTCCCGAAGCAGAGTGCTGGCTGAGTGTCCACCTCGGGGGCCGGGAGCCAGCCACTGCCCGACTGGGCCGGGTAGGGCTACAGGGAAGCACAGCCTCGTGCAGAGGAAGGAAGCATGTTCAGGAGAAAATGGCTGCACGTGTCAAGAGAGCCCTTGCTAAAAGGAGTGTTAGGTGGAAGACGCCAGGCACTGTCGTTGGCACCTCTGGCCCGTGGCGGCTCCTGCCTCAGTGGCCTGTGTGCTTGCCAGGCCCACTGCTCCGAAAGATTCGGTCTCAAGCCCCGGGAGAGAAGACTACAGGAGCACGGCCTCCTGGGACAGGGGAGCCGCCAGTAGACACGGGCCAGGACCCAGCGGCTGCAGAGACACCCCCAAAACACACAGTGCAGTGCTGGGGAGTCAGACTTCTGAGACCCCAGGTCTGTGGAGCGTGAGCCTCTGCCCGGGAGAGCGGAGTGGGGAGGAGCCGCACATGGGAAAGGTCGTTCTTACATACTCTTCTTACTGCAGTGGACGTGTATGCGGCAGCTCTCCTCGTTGCTCGTGCCCTGTGATGAGTGTTTGTCTTGTGCTGTGTTTGCAAGTTGAGTGCTGGTCTGGTGTCCCCGGAGAGTCATGGCTTGAGTCTCCCCCACGTGCCTCTTGAGCTGGTTGCAGACAGATGTGTCTGCTGTGTTGAGGAAGAGAGTAGAAGGATAGGTGAAGTGTAGTTTGAATGTCCCAATAAAACCCAGTTCAATTGCCAAGATAGGAATTTAACCACTGTACAGACTTGGATTTGTTTCAGTGTGTGTGTACATAATTAAGTTTGTTTTAAAGATTCTCAAGGGATGATTAGAGTTTGGGGCTCCGTCCTCATGAAGGGATGGATGCTGTTATTGTGGAAACGGACTAGTTACAGCAGGGCTGATAGAAGTAATGAGTTTGACGAATGTCCTCCCGGCTTTCTGTGCACACACCCGAGCAAGAAGGTCCTCAGCAGATGGTGGTGCCACAGTCGGAGACAACCCAGCCTCTGCGACTGTGAACCAAGTGCGCTTCTGTGACCTCCTCACCCAGCAGCAGTCAACACACCAGGACACATAGGACACACAGATTTATGCCAGTCAGCCAAAGAAGAAGCAGATGAAGTAGAGCCCTTAAATCACTGGGCAGGGGTGAAGGAGCGATTGAAAGTGTTAGTGGTGCGTTTTCCCTCAGTCACAGTGTAGTGCCCAACCATCGACCCTTCGGGCAGCACCTGATAAGTCCTCGTCCTCTCAAGTCGTCTGTACAGTGAAGAAAACAAACTTTCTTCGAAGTGGTCACTATCAACAATGGACAGCGATCACAGCACAATGGACAGCGAAAAATTTGTGTGGAATTAATCAGTGCTGAAAATAACCTGTTTTTCTTCTGTGTGTAAACGGAAATGATTGTTCAGAAGATGGCTCACCCTGGGATGTGGCTTGTTGTCACTTGTCTGCCGTCTTGGACTCTGTTTCATAGCACAACACAGTGGAGTTTTTTGAGTTTCTTCCATATTTAGTAAACACAGGTGACTTGGTCAAGTCTGTGTATGACTGCAGCTCCAGTCACAGTCTCGGCCAGGAGTGGCGGGGAGGCCTTCTGTGAACGCAGCTGACCTCAAAGGCTGTGACCAGTGCTTTGGATGACCGGTTTCCTGTACATGTGCTGCAGGCTAAGCAGGCACGGGAGGGCCGGCGACCCTTGGCCTGCTTCTGTCCCACAGCAGCAGCCTGGTTACAGACGGGAAAACAGGGCTCCTGAGGCCAACACATGCCCAACACGAAGACACATGTTAGACCTAAAATGTTGAGGCTTGGCTGGTCCGGAAGGCTTCTGGGACTGCCGTGTTTGTTCATGGCTCTGTATCCCATGGAACACTTGGGTCCATTGTCTTGATGTAGCCGGTGCACGTGACTGTCTTCCTTGTGTACATGTTTCTGTTACTCGGGGTTTATAGACTTCTCTAAATGTGTGGACAGCGTTGCGGGGAGGGAGGTGCTACTATTAAACGGGCTTCTTGTTCAGTGTACTCACTTCACTTACTAAACAATGTTTTAGGAACCACGGGAGTTTCAAATAATGGAGCGGTTAAGACATTTAGACATCTCAGATTGTATTTATTACCAGGAGCCTGAGATTGAAATATCTTGATTTTAGGAGTAAATGTCTAAGCATTCTCAGTGCAAGCACTTCTGTAACCCCTCCTGGAAACCTAATTACTAGAACTTAACACCTGCACAATGACAGTTGCCCTTCTTTCAGATGTCATGACACTTCAAATATTAATGTTGGAACTTTGATGGCTTTACTTACAGTTTTAAGTATGATCACTTATAAAACCACTTATAAGCAGTTTTCTGTACAGCATCAGAATTCAGGAAACATTGTTCTTCCTTGTTCATGTAAATACCCTGGTCTTACAAATGCAGGCTGTCCAGTTGGCATATTTCATGTGTCACAGTGTCTGTGTAACTGACTTTGGTGGCTGATGACACATCCCTTGACCTCCTTCCTTCCCATTATCTTCTCATTTGCTGACAGCGGAATTCTGAGAAGATCCTTCCGAAGGGTTGGAAATGCATTCTATTCATATTCTACCATAATGTACTTTACATTCTACATGAATTTTTTTTTTAAAATGTATTGTGGCAAGTTTGACAACCCAGTAAGCCCTTCAAAGAAAAATTGTGCCTGTGAGTTAATGCTGACCCTTGCTGGGTCCTCCATCCCAGAGCAGACATTATGTGTGCTACCTCATGGGTAGAGGGTGTACCTCATCACTTGGAGAAGTCACTTAAATTCTAAATTGTTCACCAAAATTTGCCTCTGGAAACAAAGGAGGTGGTATTTGGCTTCTCCATAGCAGATGTGTTGAGCACCTGAAGGTAGACTGCGATGCGGTCCAAGCCTAAGGTAGTGTAGTGGGTGTGGCTGCAGCAGTGCATCTAAACTACTGCGCTATAGGGAAGGCGTGGCCCACATCCCATCAGTAGAATTGCCTTCCGTTCACACACCGTCTTTAGGTTAGGCTTTGATTTTGCTCCAGAAGCATTTGCTGAGTCTCTGCTGTTTACAGACTGAGGTAACTAATGACAGCCTTAGAAGAACTTTCCAGAGCTGGGTTATTTGTCTTTGAATTAGCTGTTCTTCAGTGCCTGACTTCTAGTCGTTCTTTGCTTGCTGGTTTCTTGTTTCAATAATTAGAAAAACCCCAGGAGCCTTAGATTTTACTTTTAAATAGACATGAGGCTGGAAACCGGCTTCCACTGTCCCTGCGGCATTTGGTTGGCAGTGTGCATCTCACTCTTTGCCACTCACCTGCCGGCAGAGCTGTGGTCTCTGGTCGAGTGGTAGCGGCGCCTGCTCCTTTGGAGTTGGCCGTGGAACATCCTACGTCACAGGTTCACTGAGCAGAATGTCCCTCTTCTCTTACTCAGGGGATTTCATGGAGGAGAGAAGCCATTTGAGTGATTCTTGTGTTACCTTCGGATCCTCCACTTGGATCCCTAGGGATGAGCTTTCTTCTCTTCCTGCTCCTTGACCAGCAACACCAAGGTTACTGTCATCCCTTTGTCCATAGGATCCAGGAACTGTAGCGCATGCGTCCCATCTGCTGGGTCAGCCAGTAAAGACCTCTGCTTTCATTGACACACACTTCTGGAATAAATAATCAATGGGAAAACTAATGCAAAGATGTCAAAACCAGCACTAAAATATTTGGTCTACCCTTAAAAAAACACTTTTCTTTTTAAGTCACATTTAAAAATTAAACTAGTGGAGAATGTACAGTGTGAAAAGCTGTAAAGAATAGTTGTCATCAAACATCCATCTGTGAACTTAGATAATAAAAATTTATAGTTATTTTCTAATAAAACTCATGTTTGCATGATTGTATGTAATATAGGTTGGGTTGAAAAACAAAAACAACTATATTTGGTCTTGAATTTCAGCAGAAATTGATTTTTCATGGAGCTTTGTATTACACTGTTGATATTCCGTTGCTCAGTTTGCTAGATTTACTTAACAGAGTAGTAATCAAATGCAAATTTAATTAAATAACATTAAAAGGCTGTGCTTTTTCCTGGAAATAAGATGTTTACAAATACTCGTGATCAAAAGTAAAGATTCTCATTATTGTAATTATTGACCAGCTGAGCTCCCAATTCTTTAGCCACATTTTCTGGGTTTTCCCTGGGTGTGAGACCTGCACAGAACAGGCGTGTGCAGATGAGATGTCCTGTGAGAGGCACTGCGGTTAGTGCATGCCCGAGAGCAGGCGCGGGCCAGGCTCCCCTGCTGTGAGGCCGCCTCTCTGTTAGGTGGGTGTGCTGCACATACTCGAGGGATTTTAAGTTTTTCTCTTCCTTTTTTAGCCTTAGATTGTAAGCAAAAGAAATCACGGTCAAGATCTGGAAGCAAGAAGAAAATGCTCACGTTACCTCATGGTGCTGACGAGGTGTACATCCTT
The DNA here is from genome assembly GCA_010120015.1 of Rhombomys opimus. NCBI lineage: Eukaryota > Metazoa > Chordata > Mammalia > Rodentia > Muridae > Rhombomys > Rhombomys opimus. Next base: position 6,371,417 of record REGO01000056.1, on the reverse strand, counting down.
CGCTGCAGGTATGCGCTCTGCTGCCAGGGGCCTCTCTCCTAGGTGTCCTGTGAGACACAGTAGGTGGCGTTTTTGTTTTGTGCCCTCTCAACAGTAAGGGTATAAATGACTTTTCAGAGACAGGCATAGAATCTTAATTCATCATATAATTAGTTTGCTTTAACAACTAGTAAAATTAGGTTGTACCTTAGCCAAATGCTGTTTTGCCCTGTACTCTTTAGAAGTGCTGTAGGAACTCAGGCACTTTATGTACTGGATTCATTTGGTTTGGTTTATTTCTGCTGTCTTTCAAGTTCCTGCGTAGTAAGAACATAGTTTCACGTTTCCTTCTCGACCATAACACACCTGCCTGCAGGCACCCTCACCGTTACACGCATAAGCACGCTGTACTGTCGGGTTGGAGGAGGGCTGTTCAAGAGCTACAGTTTGGAAGGACCCTTGTGAGTGAGTTTAGGTGTTCTGAACGTCCTTAGCAGGGCAGGGGAAACGGCTGGGCAGCTGGGGGCACGGGCTGCTATTCCAGAGGCCCCGGGCTTGACTCCCAGTGCCCACATGACAGCGTGCAGCCATCTGTGAGTCCAGGCTCGGCATCCTACACCTCTGTCTGCTCTCCAAGGACACCAGGCATGCACATGGTGTGCAGACATATAGGCAGGCAAAGTACCCACCATGCACGTAGATTGGTTTTTAGAAGCTTATTAATTTTAACTTAAATAATATTCCAACTTTCACAAAGATTATTGGCATTTACTAACTCTGTTAATAAAGGTGTAAATTAATTGGTCCAACTTAATTTTAACTAGCAGTTCTGAACCTTCCTGGTGCTAGGACCCTTTAATACAGTGCCTCATGCTGTGGTGAGCCCCAACCATAAAGTTATTACTGTGGCTACTTCATACTGTAATCCGCTGCTGTTGCACATTGTAATGTGAATATCTGATGTGCAGGATGGCCTTAGGGGACTCCTAGGAAAGGCTTGTTTGAGCCCCAGCAGGCTCACCGCCACGGTTGAAAACTCCTGCTGTTGCTGCTTAGGCGAGTGTTGTCCACAGTGAACTGTGAGGCTTGTTTCCCACCCTGTGGGCTTTATGTGACCTTCGTTGTAGTGAGAGAACTGTTGTCATCTTCTCTTCTTACAGGTTTTGTGGCCTAGTCTTTCGGGGACCACTGTCTGTTCAGGAAGACTGGATTAAGCACTTGCAACGACACATTGTAAACGCTAATCTTCCACGGACTGGAGCTGGCATGGTGGAAGTCACCTCACTACTTAAAAAGCCGGCCTCTATCACAGAAACTTCTTTTTCTTTGCTAATGGCAGAAGCAGCGTCATAGAACAAGGAGTCCTTTTAAATAGCAAGTTTAATTGGATGTAAATTTAAAATTCTTTGTCTTTTTTTTTTTTGTAAGCCACATGAAAGTATCCATTTATAAATAACCGAAGTAGGAAAAAATGGGGGAATGTGAATCTCAGTGACGTGAGAATAAGACAGTAAGTAGCCTATATTTTATATAGGGTGGAAGAGTGTTCTTAAGGGTCACTAAGTTGTTGGCTGAGTTGACTCAGCTAAAGGTCTCACACCCGAGAGCCACTTGGGAAATGCTGCATAAGGGTCCTCACGGACACACGTGCTGAAGGTGACGTTCTGCAGTGTTACACAATCAAGGCTCCGGTCTCCCTCACTTGCATAGAAAATAAGATACTATATTTTGTTGGTATGTATTTAGTGTTTTGTATAATACCAGGAACTGCTAACTAAATTTACTCAACTTAGGGCATTAAATATCATGTACTTCATAGTTTGAGACTGTTTACCCAAATAGGGCAGAGTACTATTCTATCTAGATGTGTAAGTGTTTTTTTAAAATCACATGGAACGGTTTTTTTTATACTAAAAAGTTGGAGGGAGATTTGTTTAAACAAGTATTTCTAAAAGAAATATGTACATAGTCCTGGAAATTATTTGTGGTAAGGAAGTATTCTTTACTCCAGTTGCATTTCTCAGACAATGAAGTGGTGCGCCCATGCTACCTCCTACTTTGTCAGCAAAGATGCTATCCCTTTCCATTTTTGTATCATAATAGATTTAAAAAATCTAATGTTCTTTATTGCAAGACATACTTTTGTTAACAGATTTGTTTCTTTGTAACGTTTTACATACAGTTTGACATGCTTACAGGACAGGGTTGTCTCTTTATTTAACATTGTAGAAATGTAATTAATAAACAAAGCTCACTACACAGTTTAGAATAGGCTTTCTCATTTATATTATCTTCCAAATTTGATCAGTTAGCAAAATATTAATACTCAAAATATTTCTACATATGATGAGAATGTTTACAATTTCAACTTTAGAACTTGTTTTGGATGTGATTATATGTATGAAAATTGTGTAACACTATGCTCATGCTAAGAACCGACATAACGGAATTACTGAAATAAATGTGCTGTGAGGAATGGAAAATACGGTGCAGGTGTCTTGGGTCATGATAAATTGTGACAACTCCTTTAAACAGTCTCCTGTAACGGCTTAGTTCCTTTAATCCAAAGCTAGCACCCTTCACAAACAACGGTTTGTGTGCAGGCCCCGTTCCACATCATTCCTTGTAGTTGCTAACATAGTGGAATCAAGGATATGCATTGATACTTCTTCACTTGTAAATAAAGTTAAAAACAGGTAAACGAAGGAGTATTTTGGTAGAGTGTATACATACCTCACTGCCGGTGAAATTACTTTACTATGGTATATCTCCCTACCAGAAATCACTAAATAAAAACACTTCAAGAATTACAGTGCCTCTAACATGAAGCATTTCTTACTTTTTATCGTGGAAAATAGTGCATGAGGTTGTTTCATTTATTTGGATTGTTTATATTCACCAAGTTACTTTAAAAAAATATATATATATATATATATATTTAATGTTCTGTCTGCATGTACACCTTCATGCCAGGAGAGGGCACCAGATATCACTATAGATGGGTGTGAGCCACCATGTGGGTGCTGGGAATTGAACTCAGGACCTCTGGAAGAACAGGCAACTCTCTTAACCACTGAGCCAACTCTCCAGCTCCCCAAGTTGCTTTTGTTTTCTAGAAATAGTATATTGGTCATATTTTGTAGGTGAAAAATAATTTTCCCTGTTAACGGTTGTTGAACCTTTTAATTTGGGGCTGTTTAATGTGTAAAATCAGGAGGTTGGACTGTTTTATCCCAGCCAAGGGTCTCCTGAACTGTAAAGTATGAGATAATGAAAACTGACTTTTGAACTCCCCGAGAAGACCAGAAAGAAACTTCACATTTGTCCGAAGTGATAATGTAACTAAATCATCACATTTTCTCACTTTGGACTGAAAATATAGCACGTGTGTGTCAGTACTGATTTCCTCCTATTGAGGATCTTCCATTGAATTTCCATTTGTATGTTTCAGCATGTGTATGTGTAATATGTTCTGTTTCTCTGTTCTTGTTATGGAGAGAGTCTCACTGATTTCCCTGGACTAGCCTTGAACTCAGAATCCTCCATCTCAGCCTCTGGCCTTCCTGAGACCACACACCAGTGTGGCACTGTGTCTGACTCCATGTAATTTTTGAACTTGAGCCATGTGTTAACAAAGCTAGTAGAATGTGGAGGTTTAGGGAAGAAAAAAAAAAAAAGACAGAGTACCTAATGAGAATACTTGGGATTTTTAGAGCCTCTTAGATTTACTTATGATTTTTTTTTCTTGTCATGGCAGCTATCAAAATGTAGGGATGCAGGTCGAATTAGTATAATAACATATTTCAGAATTAAACCGAAGACCTTCCTAGCATAGTATAGAATTGTGTCATTTACAAATAAGGATGTGTGGACTTTCTTTCTTTTGTTATCCCGCTCCCTCCCTCTCTCCCATCCTTCTTTCATTCATTATTTACTTTTCAAAAACTGTTTATTCAGTTACTTTTGTCGGAGGCCCAGCAGCACACTTTGTGGCACTGCAGAGGATGCTCCCGAGAGTTCATTCTCTTTGCATCGTGTGGTTCAGGGGTCAGACTCAGGTCGCCTGCCTTGTGTCGTGTACGCCCTGCTGAACCATCTCACCCCCCGCCCCCATCCATTTCTTGATCTTGTTTTATTACTCTAGCTAAGATTTTGATCATTATACTGAAAGAGAGTGCTGAGGCACATTTGCCTCACTCCTGGCTCAAAAGGAAATGTGTATTTGTAATGTTGGGAGTAGGTTTGTGTAAGCACCCTTTGTTACATTTCTAATGTGCATGGCTTATTGATCAGGAAAAGACCCTTGAACTCTGTCAGGCCATTTCTCCACCTGTGTGATAGCTGCTTTTAAGTCTGAGTGTTGTGTTAACACCTGTCGATTTACCTACGTTGCACCGATCTTGATACATACCTGGGATGGAGGCAGATTGGTCAGGGTGCATGTTTGTTGTTCTTGATGTGTTCTTGAATACCAAATGGTTTACATGGATTTTATTGAGAATTTTTGTGCTGTGATGGCTATCTTGGTTGTGAGCTTTACACACCTCTAAAAAGGGAACTTCAGTTGAGGAATTGCCTCCATCAAATTGGCCTGTGGGCCGGTCTGGGCCATTTTCTTGATTGCTGATTGTTAGAGGGCCTAGCCCACTGTGGGTGGTGCCCGAGCTTGGCAGGTGGGCCTGTGCTGCACAGGGAAGCCAGGAAGTGCCACGTTTCTCTGTAGTCTGCCTTCAGTTGCCCCTTGGCTGATCTGTGGTTTCCCTCAGTGATAAGGGTGTCACCTGAGACTTAGAAGGTGAAAACACTTTTCCTCCCAGAGATGCTTTTGGTCATGGTGTCTCTCCACAGAAAGGATGAGCTTCTGTGTTGGTGGGGAGATTGGTGTGTAGTTTTCTTTTGTTGTGTCCTTCTCTGCCTTTGGTGTTGTAAAGTGGGTTTGGGAGTAGTTTCCCTTCCATTTTGTAGCTAGA
>REGO01000056.1:6346130-6362113 GCA_010120015.1 Rhombomys opimus | reverse complement strand
TTATTGTATTTTTTTTTACAGCCCATTGGCTTAGGCTGGCGCTGCACACATGTCGCCGTGTGGGCTTGCACACGGCAGCAGGAGCAAGCATGTAGGCTGTGAACACTCGGGGTTGCGTTCTTGGGGAAATATCTAGTGCTGTGATCGCTACAGTAGAGCTGGGTGTGCGCCCCTAGTGGAGCCTCTGCATGGGGTTCCAGGTGTGCTGGGCTCACCTAGTCATGGCCCTGCAGTGTTGGAGAGCAAACGCTACCCTGTTCTTGAGGTTTTACTTAACACCTTCAGTTTCTGCTCATTCGTTCAGTTCTGAGTGACGGATGAAACACAGTATGTGCACGCTGGAAGTTAACAGTGCTTGCTCTCGGGCCTGAGATGAATGCACTTGCCCTTTGCTGGAAGAAATGGCAGAGTTGGCCTCTATGGCCTTGACCTGAGCTCTTCAGGGCGACCACCCCTTGTGCTGATTAGGAAGGTTCTCCTGGGCTGTCTGCTTGTGGTTTTCTGGGAGTTCCACAGTGCTTGTCATGTGCTCAGGCTAGCCAGCAACTTTGTCATCCCAGGAGTGAAGAATAACTGTAACACATGCCAGGCAGTGGTGGTGCACGCCTGTAATTCCAGCTATCGGGAGGCAGAGGCGGTCAGGTCTCTGTGAATTTGAGGCCAGCCTGGTCTACAGAGTGAGTTCAGGACAGCCGAGGCTACACAGTGAGCTGTCTCAAAAAAAGAAAAGAAAGAGTAACACATATTGCCCATGCTATGTTTCAAAACTTTCGTGTATTTTTGTTTTTTAGTGTAATTCTAGACAAATTATTATTCAACCAGGATCTAGCATAAAGCTTTATTACTGTGAACTGTGCGTATCTTCTGGTCACATGGGTTGTGTTCGCAGTGGCTCACGCCTGTGGTCACAGCTGCTCAGGAGTGTGAACCAGGGGTTAAGGCATGCCCAGGCAACCCAGGAAGACCTTGTCTCAGAATAGAAACTCATGCCCAAACTATATTTTTGCCTTTAAAAATGGTTTAAAATATAAATTTAAAGGCTATTTCTTAGGCTTTTAAGGTCACACTGTTTTTTTTTTTTTCCTTTCTGTTGATGAATTAAACACTTTAGCAAATACTTTAAGGAGCTTTGGGGTAATGTTTCCTTTCCTTTACAATGTAGTGTTTTTACAGATAGTTTAAGCTACGTTTATTAATGCAGTCAGTTCCTTTTTCAAGAACTTGAGCTCCCTGATTTAAAAGTGTCTCAAGTACATAAATGCTTCTTATAAGTATAGTAAATTCAGTATGTTTAACCTTAAATTTTTTTGAGCATTTCAACGTTTCATGTATGACTTAGCAAAGTATGTACTTTGTGGTCATAGCTCAGGGTTGGCTACTCCTTTTAAGTTGGTTTAAAGATTAATGTTAGTGGAAAGGTCCAAGGGTCTTAAATAGTCCAGAGTACCCCAAACAGTGAAGTGTGCCCCAGATTGTTTCACCGTGATACACAGTCTGCAGACACTGGTGGTCAAAGAAATGCTTTAAATACTGAGCAGGCGTGGGGGTGGAGAACTGCCTCAGTGGGTAAGAGCATTTTTGCACTCTTGAGGAAGAACCAAGAACAGTTCCCCTGCACCCACATGGCAGCTCATAACCACCCATAACTCCCAGTTCAGGACCTCTTTGTCTTCTTCTGGCCTCCAAGGAATACACAGGGTGCACATACATGCATGCAGAAAAATACTCAATACATACTTTTAAAAGCCTTTAAAAAAATCTGAAGTACATGGTAGAGCATTTCTATATCCATGGGTCTGTGGGCCTCTGTCTTTTTTCTTTTCCTGTTAATTCTGTGGCAAGTGTCTTTGATCTTTGCTGAGGCTTTTATTTACAATTCTTCTTTTAAAAAGATTCGTTTATTATTTATAAAGTGCCTGCGTGCCAGAATCTCACTATAGATGGCTGTGAGCTACCATGTAGTTGCTGGGAATTGAACTCAGGATCTTTGGACGAGCAGCCAGTGTTCTGAACGCCTGAGCCATCTCTCCAGCCCCGATCTACAATTGTTTTTAAAAGCTTTGTTTTTATTCTTGGGGGCGGGGTGTGCTGTGTGCATCTGAATGCAGGTATTTGGGGAGGCAGCTGTAAGTTGCCTGGAATATGTTACGGATGCTTGAAGCCAAACTCTGGCCCTTTGAACAGCACGTGCTCTTAACCACTGCGCTGTCGTCTTAACGTCACTTAACTTGTTGGTTGTGGTTTGGCTGTGGAGTTTGTTTGTTTGGAATGGCCTCTCTGTGTCGACTAGGCTGGTATAGAACTCATAGACTGTCTCATAGAACTCACAGGACTCTTCCTGCCTCTGGTCTCCTGGTGCTGGGTACTACCACCACCAAACTTGATTCTTGAATAGAGTGTTTACTGGGTTTGAAATTGTAAATCGGCATTTAACACAAACTCTACGTTAAACTTGTTATTCCATTTTCCACCTGCTCTTTCCAAGACAGTTGTTGCTCATTTTAAAATAAGCTGAGGTCCAGGCTGAGGTCCATTCGCTTAATCCCACTACTGGGTAGACAGAGTCAAGGAGATCTCCATGAGGCCATCCTGGGCTACGAAGCGAGCTGGGACTTGGTAGAGAAAACGTGTCACAAAAACAATCTTCCCTAATTTTTCTGACCATCCCTAAGATACTGCTGATTGTTTTAATTTCCTATATGTATATGGGTATTTTTTTTTTTTTTAAAAACTTGTCAAGTTTGGGATTTCTCTGGAGGTCTGGAAATTTCCTATCTCTAAACTTTTTCCTCTTGTTCTTTTGAGATTTCAAGTTAAACACATGCCAAGTCCTCCTCATGGTGTTTTGTGGGCTTTTTAGAACCTCTTGTTTTTAGTATTTTATGTGTATCCTTGTGTGGTAGGTACCTGTCAGCACAGAGGACAACCTACAGAAATCTGTTTTCTCCTCCTACCGTCTGGGTTCAGCTCCATTTAGCTACTTAGCCATCTCATCAGCTTGAATCTTGTTGTTTTTATCTCTTGACCTCCCTTTTGACTCAGTTTCTTTCACAGCTGCTGTTAAACCCACCACTGCCTGTCTTAATTATGTGATATTACTCAGGTCAGAACTTGTGTTGGTTCTTTCTTCAGAAATACCGTTTTAGGATCCCCCCACCCCCATCAGATAAGGCTCAAATCTGAAGTAATTGAGGGTCGGGTCCATTGCTAGTTGTAGCTGTGTGCGCTGTGTTGTGGCCGAATGCTTGCCTGTATGATGAGCATCGTATTTAAGAATTGTTTAACTGTCTTGCAGCCTAAGAGAGCATCTTTTAGAGAAGGATTTACTCATAATGATCTAATGTTCTGCTTGCATGTGTCTCTGTGCAGTACATTTTGCCTGCTACCTGTGGAGGTTAAGAGTGTGTCCTTTCAGAGGACCCTCTATAGTAGCTCCCATCCTGTTCCCTCTCTTCCACTGCTTCTGCTGTCTATCCTGTTTCCCATTCTCAAGTTTAAGCTTCCTCCCTAGGGTCCTCCATAGTGTTTAGCTTCCTTAGGTCTGTAGATGGCTGTCCTATATTATACAGCTAATATCCGCTTATTACTGAGTGTATGCCATGCCTGTCTGTTTCTGGGATACCTCATTCAGGATGATGTCTTCTAGTTCCATCCATTTGCCTGCAAATTTCATATTTCCTTGTTTTTAATAGCTGAGTAGTATTCCATTGTGTAAATGTGTCACTTTCTGTATCCATTCCTCCGTTGAGGGACATCTGAGTTGTTTCCAGATTCTGGATATTACAAATAAAGCTGCTATGAACATAGCTGAGCTCATGTCCTTATTGAATGGTGGGGCATTATTTGGGTATATGCAGGGGGTTGAAGTAGATGCTGAGACTCACGGTCAAAGCTTGGGCAGAGCGCAGGGAAGTCTTATGGAGAAAGAGAAGGGTGTGAATAGAGCGACATGGAGGGGACAGGAACCCTACAAGGAGACCAACAGAACTAAAGGATCTGAGCCCAGGGGCTCCTGCAGAGACTCATGCACCAACGGAGGACCATGCATGGAGAGGACCTAGACCCCTGCTCAGATGTGGCCGATTGGCAGCTCAGTCTCCATATGGATCTCCGAGTGAGGGCAGCAGGGGCTGCCTCTGTCTTGAACTCAGTTGACTGCTCTTCGATCACTCGCCCCGGGTGATACAGCCTTGCTAGACCAGGAAGGAAGAGGATCCAGGCGGTGCTGATGAAACTTAACAAGCTATGGGCAGATGGCAATAGTGGAGAACTTGCCTTCAGTGGACTAGGGGAAGGGGGTGGGGGAAGAGGGAGGGAGGTAGGACTGGGTGAGAGTTGAGGGGGGGGCTTCAATGGGGATATATAATGAATAAATTGTGAAGAAGAAAAAAATAAAAATTAAAAAAAAAAAAAGTGTGGCAGATGCCCTGACACTAGACCTACCATGTGGGTGCTAGGAATCAAGCGTGAGTCTCCCCAGGAGCGGTGTCAGAGGAAACTGCTGAGCCACCGCCTCTGCCCCTTCTGGGCGTCTTAACCTCTCAGATGTTTATTCGCTCCTCAGTGATTGGGGTGCTGCTGCTTTAGAATACTTTAGCTCAGGTCATGTTGGGAGTTTACTTGGCCTAGTCAGAGGGCTCGGTTTGGGCGGTAATGTCTCTGCTGTAGCACACCGAGCGCACTTACACGCTCTTTGACTTTGTCTTGACGGGTACCCTGCGGCCATCAGAATACAACGGAGACTCGGCGTCTTCTTCCACCCAGCTCTTCCCCGAGAAAGGTGGCTTTACCTGGCTTCTCTTCGTAGATTTTGGCTCACTATGTCTCCACTGTGTTGTTTCTAATGCTCATGTGACGTTTTGTTTATTAAGCCAGTATTTTTGTAAAGCGATGTTTTTGTTTCTGTGTCAGTGCGGGTGCCCTTAGAGACCAGAAGAGGCCCGTGATCCTCTCGAGTGGACTTCAAGTAGTTTTAGGTCCTGTGAAGAACAAGTGCTCTTCCATCTCTCCAGACCCTGTTAGCCCAGCATCTTAAGAAACCCTTAGAAAATCTTGAGTGGGGATTTTGTATAGTTTTTTATTTTTTATTTTTTTATTTTTGCTTTCATTCTCTTCGAAGACCCCTGGTATATAGTTTACAACTAGTAAAAACACTTACCCAATGATAAAGCCAATGAGATGCTTAAAGGCAAATTTAAAGGACTGTAAAATCCATTTCTCCTTGTTCTGCCCTTGACCAATGGCTGTGGTTGCTGGTTTTCATTTTCTTGTCTTGTATATGTTATCAGAGACCGCTCTGGTGCCCTTTGCCTCTGACTGTAAGGGCAAACTTGTGTCACTGTGGATCTTACCGGAGAGGACTTGGCTCTTTGTGGTAAAGCTCTATCATCTTGGCCAAGTGCTCCTCCGCCTTTCTTAGATTGCTGTGTGAGCATTCTTCAGCTTGCTGGTGTTAATAAAATACAGGAATTCGCTGTCTCTAGATTTCTCCATAAACTTGATTTACACCTATCTTATTGAATTTTTCATATGTTTAAGGGTAAATTTGCTCTGTACTTAGGTTTTACTTGTCTGGATTTTGTGTTGAACTAAGTTGGCCTTGCCTGAAAAAAATGCAGTGACGACTGTCCTTATTCACACTTAAAGTCTTCACATGGAGCTTCCTGCTGGAGCTTCCTGCCTCCCCGAGGAGCTGCCTCTCACCCGTGGGCTGCTGCATCTACATCATGGCTCATTAAACTTTTCTTTAAAATATTCTTTAGTTAGTTTTCCAAGAAAACCCAATATTTATGTTTTAATCGCCAGCTCAACTTTTAGATCTTTTCTAGTCTTTTTTGATTCCTAGTAGATACATGGGACCTTGTCTCCTGTGCGTATTCACTTGACATATTGCAGATTTAGATGCATCAGAGGTGTTCTTTATTACACGATAGTTAAGCATTGGTTTCATTTTTCAAATTTCCACCTAAGGCGTGTCCTAGTCAGGGTTACTCCTGCTGCGATGGAACACCATGACCAAAAAGCAAGTTGGGGAGGAAAGGGTTTACCTGGCTTACACTTGCACATCACTGAAGGGAGTCAGGACAGGAGCTCAGGACAGGCAGGAGCGTGGAGACAGGAGCTGATGCAGAGGCCATGGAGGGTGCTGCTCACTGGCCTGCTCATCATGGCTGGCTCAGCTGCTTTCTTATAATGCACCAGCCCAGGGATGGCTCCACCCACTGTGGGCTGGGCCCTTCCCCATCAGTCAGTAATTGAGAAAATGCCTTACAGTTGGATCTTATGGAGGCATTTTCTCACTCTTAAGATGACTGCAGCTTGAATCAAGTTGACATAAAACTAGCCAACACAGAATTTAAAATTTTTCTCTGGGTTTAAGATATAAATGTATATGTTGATAACATGTACATTTATATATAAAAATCTCTTGAATTGTAGATTACTGAATTTTCATACATTTTATGTAGTTCATATACATGTGTTTCACTTGTGGTTTGTGGCATGCACATTCAGGATTTAAGTGGAGCCATTACAGTTGTCTGTAGCATGTCCTACAGGTTTTGCTTTGCCTGTTAGGTTCTGAAAGCTTGGTTAGGAGCCCAGTATTAGTGCATGTACTCAGTTTCTTCCCACCCTCAGCTTTGCTCTTTATATTTCCAAACTTTTGTTTTTAATTATAAAGAATTTCATAACTATTTAAGTGGATCACTTGGTGTTTCAGATACGGAAAGACAAAGATGTTCTTTTCCCCTTCCTGTCTGATGTCTTCTAGGCTTGCCATTGATGCATAGGTGGGTTTTACTGTTTCTCTCTCCTGAGGCACGTAAGCGACATCCCCATTCGTATCCAGACGTAGGTGGGTCTGCCCTTGCTCTGCCGTACAGTTTTGAGAAATACCCCTTTTCATGGTGATTCGCAGGCCCCTAAAGTTCCCTGGCTTTTAGTGGCATTCAGCCCGTTACTCACGGCGTAGACTCCATGGCTCTCTCATCCCAGGCGGACCTTCAGCACCCCACCCCTTGTCCCTTGTCAGATGGCAAGTCCCCAAGTGCCCTGGCACTGCTTTGGGATGGGTTCTGTCGACCCGTCCTCTAAAGTCTTTCTCTGTCCTGAGTCAGAAAAGCAGTGGTTTCATTACAGTTTCATAAGTGACAAAATAGACTCTCGGTTCTTTTAAGTGTGCTCAGTGACTTTACTGTCCATGTAAAATACTGTCATCCTTCAGCGTCTCTTCAATGTAACCATGGCAGTGACTTTGGTTTTATTTTTAATTAATTTATTTTTTATTAATTACAGTTTATTCACTTTGTATTCCAGCTGTAGCCCCCTCCCTCATTCCTTCCCAATCCCACTCTCCCTCCCTCATTTCCTCCCATGCCCTTCCCCAAGTCTGCTGATCCCAGAGGTCGTACTCCCCTTCCATCTGACGCTAGCCTATCAGGTCTCATCAGGACTGGCTGTATTGTCTTCCTCTGTGGTCTGGTAAGTCTGCTTCCCCCTCAGGGGGAGGTGATCAAAGAGCCAGCCACTGAGTTCATGTCAGAGACAGTCCCTGTTCCCCCTACTAGGGAATCCACTTGGACACTGAGCTGCTGTGGGCTACATCTGTGCAGGGGTTCTAGGTTATCGCCATTCATGGTCCTTGGTTGGGGTATCAGTCTCAGAAAAGACCCCTGTGCCCAGACATTTTAGTTCTGATGCTTTCCTTGTGGAGCTCCTGTCCCCTCCAGGTCTTTCATCTTCCTCTTCTTTCCTAAAATTCGCTGCACTCTGCCCAAAGTTTGGCTATGAGCCGCAGCCTCTGCTTCCATACCCTGCTGACAGTGACATTTTAATACTATCCAGTTCTCCAACGTTTCTGTCTCATTCCTGTGTTGAGGTTTTACTTGTAGTTTCTGCCGTCCTGTTGTTTCAAAAGGTGAAGAAGAAGTTGAAAGAGTTGGGTGCTCTTTCCTCCTCAGGGCACCCGTGGTCATCACCAGTGCACACCTTTCCTTGAGTAGCTGAGTCTGCGCTTTGGGTTTATCCTAGCATTCAGGAACTTTACCAAGCATATGCGTATTTCTCTCTTGCTCGTGTATGTGTGTGCATGCGCACGCGCGCTCGCGTATATGAGCGTGCGAGTGCGCACGCATGCTTTGAGTCTAGCCTGAAATTGAATGAGCAGACTCCGGGCTTTTCTTAATTCAGATAAAAATTTCTCCCTTTATCTAGTGAATAAGTTTTTTCCCTATTCCCCTTTCTCCTTCCCAGACTCTTCATTATCTGTTTATCAGATTAGAGATTTTCCCTTCTTGATTCTGCTTTGCACTTGAGCTGGCTCCTGTACTTAGGAACCCTCTGCTTCTAAAGCGTCCTTGGAGATCATGCCCCGGGGTCTGGAGAGCGTGCTCAGCAGGTGCGCTTGCAGCTCTTACAGAGTGCCCTTGATTCCCGTGTCTCTGGGTTCCAGTGCCCACGCCCATGCATGGTGCACATAAAGTCATGCATGCACATGGACCGTGCACACATACATCCTCAAAAAGTTTTGTAGCATAATTTCTGTAACACAAATTTTTGTAAAAGCCTACTTCAGAAATAACATTACTAAGCTTCTAGAAGTAGGTTTTTTGTTTTTTTTTTTTTAAGTGTGTGTACACATATGCTGAGTTCTGAAGTGCTGTTTTTGTGTTTCTTTTGTAGCATTTTATTAAGATCATTTTAAAGTTATGTGTCTGTTGTGTGCCATCGTGTGTATACATACACAATTCAGGAAGAGAGAATACTGGAACTGGAGTTCTGGGCAGCTGTGAGCCTCTCTGTGGGTCCTGGGAACCTAACCCAGGCACTCTGACTGGTGAGGCTGCCACTGAGGGCCCAGGCCTGCAGTGCATGCCGCGAGGCACACAGCCGAGCAGCACACAGCATTTCCATGTGTGTCCTATCTCAGTCTCTACCAGCAGGGTGTGGCAGTGGGCCGGGTGTCGGGGTGAAAGTTTAACAAGGATCGCTAACTTGAACTTTTGGGCCTCTTTGGCTCTGCTTTGCCTCTCTCTCTGGGTGAGCTCTTTGGTGTTGAAGTCAGGGCTGCTTCTGGCTGTGGTGGAGGCAGAAACCCGTTTTTAGCATTACCTGCTTTGCGTGAGCTGAACTGTCTCCACAGTACGTGGGTTTGCTTATATACCATTATGTGATACAATTCTTCTATATAATTTGGTAGCAACAAGTAGGAGATTTTGAAGAAGAAAAAAAACAAACCAAAAATGAAACCTCATACTTTGAAAGGATATGGGAGGAGAAGGAGGTCTGCTGGCGACGTGACTGGAGTTATTCTTTATGGCGGCAGCTTAGGTCCCTCAAAAATACCTTCCTTGAGAAGTGTCTTGTGCGGCTGGAGAGACACTCAACAGCACACGCCACTTTGTGTGGTTGGCTGGCTGGCTGGTTTTCAAGTCTCGCCATGTAGCCCTGGCCAGCCTCAAAGATTTCACGGAGATCACCTGCCTCTGCCTCCCAAGTGTTGGGGTTAAAGGCTTGTGCCACTGCGCCTGGCTGCAAACGACCAGTGCAGTTCCTAGCACTCATGTCAAGAGTGAACTCTGAAAATCGGTTATGAGGTGAGGTTCTGAGATCGAGGAAGATGAGCAGGCAGAACGAAGACAAGCTCCTTCCTGGCCAGTCACCAAGCGGGGAAACACGGAGGTGTGGATCATCTTAGCTCTGCTGGTCACAAGGATGGGGGCTGTTGTCACTGCTGATGGTAAGAAGATAATGGCCGAGGTGCTGACGGTGAAGTGTCTCAGTCTGTAGAGAGGGTCGCCGACTGGGAGAAGGCCTGCAGGGAGAGGAAGATTACTAAAGCAGGCGCCATGCCCAGTTGGCAGGCTTGTGTCCAGCCTGTGTTAGCCAAGCACTGAACCCCAAATCCATTCTGTTGTGAGTCTCTCTCACCCCAGGACTGTACACACGTCCTGTGCCCTTCCCCACTAAACTTCAGCCATTACAGCAGCATCAGGAGGGTTTAAAATGGCTTATGAAATGCAAAGTATCTTCACTAAACCCATGCCTAATTGTAATTATGTTTAATTATAATTGCTTTATGTAACAAGCTTTTTGGGCATGGTCCTCCTGGAAGAGGTGCAGAGCTCATTTTGGCAAAAATAAAGAAGCAGAGCTGTTAGCACGTCATAATTGCCACATGGAGACTAGCAGTTAGATATTAAAAAGCTCGACAAAATCACGAGGCCAGCCATAAACAAAAGAGTCTTAATGTGATTTAGATACCGTGACTGAGTGTCAGCCTGGTCACCGAGGTGAATGTGACATCATCCTCTATGGAAATGTATTCCAGCAAAAGACTACTGCGGCCGCCATCTGTCCCCTGATTCGGGGGACACGTCCCACCGCTGCCCATCCCGGTGGGGCGTGCCGAATTTCCTTAAACCTAAGCGCAAACATCACCCAGGTTAGTGGAAACTTTGTTGTGGGAATTAGCAAGGCAGCACTGACAAAAGACAGACCTAGAACCACTCATTGCTCTCACATACGCTCTTCAAATGTGTCCTTCTTTAGGTAAAATGTAGAACACATTTTCTGCTAAAACTGTTTCAGACTTCCAAACACCGGAGTTTAAGCAGAGAGGTCCAGATGCCAGTCTCTGGTTCACAGCGACAGCTTCCAGAGGGCAGTGGCAGGGTTGCCCCCGGACAACCCCCCTGTGCGGTTTCGTTGCAACACTTCCAACTGGCCTCAGGAGCCTCCTCTGGGGAAGGCCACAGCCCGGCTCTCAGGCCCCGAGGTGGAGGCCTCTGGGCTGCCTTCTGCATTTCAGAAGCAACAGTATGATTTGCTGCATGGAAAGTGCTCTTCTCAGCTTTTTTTTTTTTTTTTTTTTTTTTCTGTCAGACTGCTAGGTTTTTTTCTCACTGCTGGAAGGAATGAAAGTATGTTGCCTCTGTTATTTAGGAAGCACCCCAAGTCTGCCGATTCCTAGTCAGTCCCTAAAAAGCCTTTTAATGGTCTGTGGCGCTCCCGCTGGCAAGAAAGATCTCTCAGTGCTGGTAGGGTATTCACACCGAGGGGAGGGGGAGCCGTTTACTGTATAAGGTTGTAGAAACCTGAGCCTTGACTGGAGCCAAATGAAACTATCTGGAGCTGAGCTCATTGAATAGAAGCAAAGGAAAATATACACACCATTTTGTAAGCACATCAGGCTCAAAAATTGTCATGAGGGGCAAAAAGCAACAAGAGAAAACAACTATTAATGAGGTTTGTTGCCATTTACTTGATATGAATTGCTGATTAGGAGACAGCAGCAGTGGAGCCCGTGACAAATGACGTAAATAGAAGAGTAGCCTGGAGAAAGCCTTCACAGGCTGGCCTGCCTTGGAGCTCCAGGTGTGGATAACTTACCTCAGTGTGCTGTGCTGACAGAACTAACCCACGTAGTACCTGGAGCCAGATGATGAGAAAGCTGGTGAGGCGGATGGAGGTGGCAGGTCGCCTCCTGGCCATAGGAAACCAGTGGGTGCAGGGGACAGAATTCACGACACACTTGAAATTCACGAGCAGTAGGCTGGGTAACAGCAGGCTTGACCAAAGCCATAGCCAGGTGAATACTAGCCCCGAGGCTCCCGCCTGGAGTGTGAGGCCCACGCAGATAGAGCTATGAAGGGCGCTGCGCAGAAGATGTGGACCAGCTGTTCCGTCTGCCCCGAGTTCAAACAATGAGACCCAGATGCGTGCTTAGGGTCAGGATTGGTGCCAAGAATAAGAATATTAGTGACTGGGGTTTCTGTCAAAATCTTTTTAAAAACACTCTACCCCTCGAGATCTTATTTTGCCATTGGGTTGCTAGCGGAAGGGAAGGGAAGTCAGGAAGAAAATCTCTAGCATGGAAATCAGTGTAGACACCAAATAAGAATGAAGGGTGGGGACGCTCAGTATTAGCCTAGTAACTAGCATTTGGCTAACTGACTTCCCAGGAAACTGCTTTGGGAGAGCTTCAGAATCTTAAGTTTCGGTTTTCTTGGTTGAAACAGTTTTGAGTTAAATCTGGTTCTTACTGGCATCCCCTGAACAGCTGCCCCCTGCAGAATATTTCTAAACGAACACTTGGCAACAATAGAACTTGTTTTTAAGAATTATTTCCTCTTCTCATTCCTTCTGCTTTTTTAATTTTTGGTAATCATTATATAGACCCACACATATATAAATACCTGCTGAGTCCGCTTAGCTTGGCTCGTTGGAATGCATGTTTAGGGATGATGGCTTGGAGTTGGGTGACTGAGCGGTGCTCCTCCCTGAGGAAAACTGGCCCTCAGTGGTCACTGTTGCCTACTGCTCTATCCTTGGAGGCAGGGCCGAGCTGAGATGGTGATGGTGCAGCTCTCCTGTCTTACGGCACTGCCTTGCAGAGGACATCCTGATCCTCTGGCTCCTATGGTCTTTCCACAGTGTCCTCTGAGCCTAGGTGTAGGGCTGTGTGGTGGAGGTTTCCACGAGGCTCGTGTTCAGTTCTAGTGTTCAGCTAATTAACTGACCGGTTAGTTCTGTAACAGTCTCCACCGAATGCTAAAGATTTGATAAAGACAGAGCTGGGCTTGGCTGCAGTCTCAGTGTCTACTGGGTTCCCCCTGAACTGGATAGTTTTCAGAGTAACTCGCTGAGAAGCGGTCTTCAGGCCCACGAACTGTAAGCGTTCGAGGCAGTACCTGGCTTTGAGGGCTAGTTCCTTAGGACGTTGGATCCAGAGAGCTAGAATGCCCAATGCTGCTGTGGATTCAGGTAGATGGTTGTGCTAGGTCAGAATTTGCGTGTCAGGCAGGCAACCTATTGTCCTGTTACACCTCAAGAATCACTAGTTGGAGCCTTCTGAGAATGAGGAAGGCAGTCCTGTGCAGTGGCCTGCTGGCAAGTCTTTGACGTGTGGCTTCCCACCTGGCACTCAGCTCTGGATTCAGGTGTGTGGTTTGTAGCATTGGTCAGTTTCAGTAGTCCAAGTTGTCCCACTGTGTTGTTCCAAGATGCAGAAAGGAAACCACGAAGGGTTCATCTGGGGAAGTTGTGCAGGCCCACCTCTCATTGCTGCCATTCTCTGAGCTCTGTCAGCAGACAGAGGCCTCAGCCTGGGAAGCACCAACAACCAGTGGATGCAGGGGACAGAATTCACGACACACACGAACAGCAGCTGCTGTTCTCCATACCAAGCGGGCTTCGTGCCTGTGACAGAACTTCAAATGCATCCAGAAGTATGGCTGTGTGTGATGCCGAGAGCTCCACCGGGCGTGTCCTTGCTGTTCGTGGTAATGCCACCCTGTGGTAATGCCACCCAAGTTCTTACCACCTCTGGCTGAGAAAAGTGGAACCATTTGACTCGACAGATCAAGATCTGCTGATCAGGAGCAATAATCATAGGAGGCTGAGGCTGGGGGATTCCTTGAATCCACAATATGAGGCCAGCTTAAGCAACATAGGGGAGACCCCGATTTCAAAAACAAAAGTCTTGGAAGGATGTTTTGTTTGGATTTTAAAGTGCTGGTGTTTAAAAGAGCTGTGGCAGCCGAGGGCAGTGGCACACGCCTGTAATCCCAGCACTCTGGGAGGCAGAAGCAGGAGGATCTCTGAATTTGAGGCCAGCCTGGTCTACAAAGTGAGTCCAGGACAGCCAGGGCTACTCAGAGAACCCTCTCTCAAAAAACAAAAAGAGGCATGGCACGTAGATCAGCGTGGCCCTGCTGGAAGCAGCAGCAGCCCGGGGGTGTTTGTTTTTAGCTTGGGAGAGCTCGTTCTCAGGTTACAGCCTGCTGCTCTGTGTCTGTATCCTCAAACCCGCACTTACCTGGGGAAGGTCTTACAACTTCCCTAATGCCGCAGTGCTAGAGGCTTGACTTCCTCTCTACAGAGCACTCGGTAAGGACTGGAATCCGGTTGCTTCCCCACTGTCTCCCAAGCTGGCAGTGCGAGCAGGTCTGGTCATGCTTGTGCACTGGTTCTGACTGGCTTAGGGGAACAGACGTCCAAGACCAGAGTCCGCTCGTCCTGGAGTTTCTTCTGCATTCTGACTCCCAGAAACAGCTTTCCACTGCATGGTGCTGATGACAGCAGTGTCGCCCAGGCTCAGCCTGTGCCAGCGTTCTGGTTTGTCACAGGTAAGAAAATGAGCAGCCCCTCCTGTCGGGGTGTTTCACTCGGGGTGGGCGGGAGTCTGGAACGCACATCAGACTACATGAAATTCTGCCTTTCCCATCGACAGAAGTTATTCACAAATAAAGGTGCCCCCGTACACAGTTTGATGTTGGCTTTGGGCTGTTTTCTCATCCTTTGGCTCCTTGGTATTGACTGCTGGGCCTCAGTGCTTGTCCTCTCTTGAGCGGACATTATTACAAAGAGTTCTATTAAGTCAAGCTATGGGCTGGAGACATGGCTCAGCAGTCACGAGTGCTTACTTCTTTTTCAGAGTACTTGAGATCAGTTCTTAAGCACAGGTGCACACACACACACACACACACACACACACACATATGCATGGTGGCTCACCACCACCTGTAACCCCATTTCTAGTGGAACCAATGCCTCTTTTCTGGTCTCCAAGGGTTCTTGCTTACATGTGGTGCACATAAAATCATGTAGGCAAACACATACAAATAAAGTGTGTGTGTGTGTGTGTGTGTGTGTGTGTGTGTGTGTTCCCCTTGAAGGAGTTCCACAACAAGTTCTAGAATACACGGTCAGGTGCCGCTACCAGGGTAAATAGTTACAGGTGGATTGAGAACTGTGATTCTGTTTCTCACATCCCGAGTTTTACAAATGGAGGCCACGGTTGGGTATAGAACCACCAGATGGCAGCGTGAGTGGAATAAGGGAGCATTTATACACGGTGGGCGTTCCCTATCTTAGTTCACAAGAGTGTCTTTCTTTTTTGGCATATGTGTGCATTTCTCTCCTCTTCTCCTTTTCTTCTCCCCCGTTTTGTGAGTGTGTGTGCGTGTGTGTGTGTGTGTGTGTGTGTGTGTAGAGGCCAAAAGTTAATGTAAGAGGCCTTTTTCAATCTCCTCCATCTTACTGAGGCAGTGTCTCTCATGGTGCCTGGAGCTTGCCAATCCTGGCTCATCTAGCCAGCCAGATTGCCTGGTGTGCTGTGTGCCTCCTGAGGACTGGGTTAGGCGTAGCCAACACCCTTCTTCTGTGGGTCCATATTCTTCACACTGGCAGGCAAACACTACAGCGATCAGCCAAGCCCACAGAGGATACTTTTCCAAACAGCCTGAGGGTGAATGGTGGATAAAGTCTGCTTAGTGAGTGTGGTCTGGCTGGGTTCTCCAGAATCTATGAGATAATCGATGAGTTCTAAGAAAGCCTGAGGTGGCACTAAGCCATCATGGGGGAGAGCCTAACAAAAATGGTAAACTGATCTGTTACCATTTCCTTGTTTGATGAAAGCCCACTACAGAGCAGCTTCAGGGAGGAAGGGTTTGTGCCTCACAGTTTGAGGACGCAGTTCCTGGTGGGTGAGGCCTGGCGCCTGGATCTGAGGGAGGCTGGTTACATTCTGTCCACAGTCAGGAAACAACGAGAGATGAATGCTTGTGCTGAGCTCACATTCTTCTTTCTGTTCAGAACTGGAGCCCAGCCAATCTGGGAACATCCAGAGGTGGGTTTTCGTGTCACTGTAAATCCAGGCAAGCTGGTGGTGAAGATTAGTTACCCAAGATGGAAGGCCATGGGAAACACGTCAGCAGGTAAGCAGAAAAACAATGGTAAATTGTGCTTCTACCAAATCAACGAGTGAGTGAAGAAACGTACTTCAAGTGTGCATCTCAAAGGATGAAGGAGAAGGGCCAGTTAAGCTCATGGCGGTAGCCGGGAGAGATGATGCACTCCCTCAATGCCCGATCTCGGGAGGCAGGGCAGGTGGGTCTCTGTAAATGTGAGGCCAGCCAACATCAGAGACAGCAAGACCCTGCTTCTCAAAACAAAGCAAACAAAAGAACAAACCACCGCCC
>REGO01000056.1:6318702-6344130 GCA_010120015.1 Rhombomys opimus | reverse complement strand
TCCCGCTACAAATTTCCAAAGCATGCAAAGAAACAAGGGAGAAATGATGCACGCTTAGGAAAAACCAACACTAGAAAATATCCATAAGAAGCCCAGGCATTGGACTTTCCATGCAGAAGTTTTGTATCAGTTACTTTAACTAAGTTCACAGGTACCCATTTCGAAATAATGTTTTAAAGGTGCAAGAATGATGTCTTAGAAACAGTGTATTATGGAACAGAATATATTGAAACACACAGACATTCTATTCTTGAAAGGGATAGTAACCAATACATTTCCCTGAAAGTTCTCAATGATGGAACTGAGGCCGCAGGAAAAGGAGTCAATGAATAGATCGGTTAAGGAAACTGAGGAAGAGAATTTGTTTTTAAAAATGAAGAAAATGAAAGGCGCCTCAGATTTAAGGGGCACTTTCGAGCATGGCGTTAAAAACTTCATGGGAATTCAGAAGGACAGTGAAAAGAGAGAGAGGAAATCAGCAACAGAAGAAAACTGGGGAAATTCACAAATACTTGAAAATTAATAGAACTCTGGTAACTCAGAGCCCAAAGAAAATCAAATGCCTAAAAATTAAATAAAAAATGGTCAAAAGTAAATAAGAGAGTGAAGAAGGCCTGGTTACTCCAGAGACAAGAGAAAGATCCTGGCTGCTGATCTGCCTGACGGTGGGAGATCTGGCAGTAACTCACAGGCTGACAGGACCAAGGCTTTGTACAGTACTTGCTTCTCTGAGGAAGTCTTCATGGCGATCTCCTTTGAGGCCCTGAATGATGTCATTCATGATAGCCATCTGCTATAGAAAGAACTTTTCTTCTCCTTTTTCAGTTGTTGTCTTGGAGGCTTACTGCCTCTGTCTACTAGACTCGGCTTAGTAGTCTAGTAATCTTCTAGCCTCCATACAATCTAACCTAGGCCAAGAATGTTTTCAGCCTCTGAGACTCACTGCTGAATAAGTTCACCCTTTCTTGTTCTTACTGAGCTCTGGGTTGGCTGGTTCAACTCAGCTGTTCTGGCTCAAACTCCTCTCCGCCTGACTGATTCCATCTGGCTTTTCTCTCAGCCTCTCACTTTCTCTGCTTGGCCTTAAACTAACTCCAGGAAATCTCCTGGCTCCTCCTCATTCTCTGGCTCATTCTGTCTTCACCTGAGTTCTCTCTCTCTCTCTCTCTCTCTCTCTCTCTCTCTCTCTCTCTCTCCATTACCCTTAAGTAGCATCTCTTCCTCTTTTCTCCTAAGAGTTGGGCGTATCCTATTCTGTCAAATCCCTCTCTGATTTGTCACCTTTCCTGCAAATCAATTAAACCTTCAAACATGGGTGCTTCCTCCTACAAACTAACTTTCCCTTCATTGTTTGGTATTAAAGGTTTGTATCACCTCTCCTGGACCTAAGCTTTTCTCTACCTGAAACTTGCTCTATACTAGGCTGGCCTCGAATTCAGATCTACTTGCTTCTGGCTCCTGTATTAAAGGCTTGTCTGTATTCCAGCCGGATCACACAGACCTGGAAGGCCTTTGGATGTGATCTCTTGCCAGAGCAGCCACATTCTGAATTAACATTCCTCTCCAGTCTGCTGGATGGATCACAGCTCCAAATGGCTTCTGTCACCCCTCCTTTTTTTAAAATTAATTTATTTTTATTAATTACAGTTTATTCACTTTGTATCCCCCCACAAAGCCCTCCCTCCTCCCCTCCCAGTCCCATCCTCCCTCTCCCTTCTTCATGCATGCCCCTCCCCAAGTCCACTGATAGGGGAGGTCCTCCTCTCCTTCCTTCTGATCTTAGTCTATCAGATCACATCAGAAATGGCTGCATTGACCTTAAGAATTCTCATCTCCCTTTGCACAGTTGAAAACACAATTTACCACAATCCTGTTTCTAGTTGCACTTCTGAATAAATTAAGTATAATTGTTCATGTTAACAATTAGTAGGCAAAACAGTTTTTAACAAAGGAGGTCCTGGGCCAGATGCCTGCACTGGTGAATTCTTCCAAACACTTGAAGGACATTGATTAGTGATCCTTAGCCAAAGTAAGAAGAGAGAAGAGAAGGGGCAGAAATACTTTCTAACTCATTAAAAATATATAAAAACTACCCAATATCTCTTGTGCACACATGAAAATCTAAACAAAATACATGCACACTTGAGCAATATGTAAGGAAGATTATACACGAGGATGGAAAGTGGATTAAAACGCTATAAAATCCACGTGAGGTGGTTCAGTGGGTCAAGTCTCTCACTGCCAAGCCTGAGAAGGAGAGAACCAGCTCCCCAGACCTTCCCCTATAGGCAAGTTCTGTTTGTGCAACGAGGCATATATGCACACTCATACACAGGTTTAAATTTTTTAAAAATTTAAAAGACAATAAAATGTTGGCAAGGATGTAAAAAAAAACTGTAAACCTCATATATTGCTGGTAGGAATAAAAAAAACAATCTACTACGGAAATACCTTGTTTGTTCCTTGAAAAGAAAGAACTGAGAACATAAATGTACACAAAATTCTGTAGGTGAATTTTCACAGTGGTGTTTCTTAAAATAGCCCCAATCTAGGTGCAAGTGTCTAGACAAAATGTGATCAAAACCCTGTCCACAAGCAGTCCTGGGCATGTAAAAGATTGCAGAGGTGAAAGTATAAAGCGAGTCCATAGATCCAGCTTGCACTGAAAGGCAGGGCGTTAGGCAGATGGATGTTTAGAGACTGTCCTGGGCTGGTGTTTCCAAACCACAGGCATCAGAATGGCTGAAATAAACAAGATACAGAACAGCTGAGCTCCAGTGGCTGATGAGAATGTAAAATAATGCAGCCACTTTGTAAAACATTTTGTGAGGTTATTTTAAACATCTTACCATGATTCATGACATCCCATGACAGCCATGTTCACAGGTCTTAAAAAGAAATAAAACGTACGTGCACAAATATTTGTGCACATACATGCACAGATGGTTTATTCATGGAAATTCCAAGCTGTTAATCCCTTAGATGTCCACTAACAATAAGAAATAAAACTTTGGCTCCCACAAATAATAGAATAGTATTTGGGAAAAAGTAGACTAAGTAATACATGGGAAACCAGAAATTTCAAACAAGCCGAGTAGAGGAAAACACACACACCATAAAGAACAGTCCAAGTTTATTGGAGAGTACAGAAAAGAGAGACCTAGTGACAGAGCTGGTCAGTGGTCAGGCTGGGCGGGCTGCATGGACAGCAAAGGGACACCAGGGAAATTTTCAGTGGGCCAAGCAGTCTGTCCCTTGAGTAGTGGGGCAGACGTTATCCAGAAACTCATATGTGTGGCAGAAACTCATTAGTGGGGCAGAACGTTATCCAGAAACTCATATGTGTGGCTGACTGGATTACTCTGTGTGCAAATTACATCTCAACAAAGTTAACGGGAAAAGCCTTGAGAACACAGCTCAAACGCTTGCTTAAACCACTGCCTTGCTTGTCTGGCTTACAAGCTGCTGCTCTTTCTTGTTTTCTTTGAGCCTCCTCCTGGCTGCGCGGTCACCAGCGCCTCAGGCAGCGCACAGACTACGCATGCCCAGGGATCCAGCGCCCTCTCATGGAATATACTCGATGCGGCATAAGCCAAGCGTACAAGTAAATAAAACTGAATGTTAAACTTAAAAAGCAGAACTCACATTACATCATTTATTTGCTCCGAATATAGAGCGCTCTAGTATTTGCAGGTGACATATGCACATCATCTCAGATACTTGTTTTTGAGACTGGGTCTCCTGTAACCCAGGCTGGCCACAAAGCCACTATGTACCTGATAATTACCCTGAACTTTTGATCCCTCCTGCTAGTGTCCTGGCACTCCCACTAGCATTTCAGGGGCTGAGCAACCTCTCACGACATCACTGCCTGCCACCCCAGCTCTCTTCCTCTTCCTCTCTCTTTCTCTTCTCTCCTCTCTCCCTCCCTGCTTTCTCTCCCCCATTCCCCGTTTTCCACAATACACCCCACCCCCTCTGTACCAGTAAACCCACTTACATGTTGCGGTGGCATAGAAATCATCATCATAACGCTTCCTCCTCTGGTTTCCTGGTGCAGGTGCTGTAGACTTGCACCACAGCCAGTGCGAGGAGGGTGAAGGACAGAGCCTGTGGCCTCACTGCCGATGAGAGGATGAGACGATGAGTGAGCGAGCTCCACCCAGCCTCTCCTGTGTGGGGCCAGCACGGATACCACCGCCTTCCAAAGGGTTTTAACTGCAGTTGATTGAATCCCAGATGCACAAAACTAATACAAAGCATCCGCTGTTTGTCATTTAACTTCTAAATGTTGGGACCTTTACAAAATGCCTTAGATTTTGTATTTTACTCAAGAAACTTACTTGGTATGCTACTCAAGTTTATTGAGACATATTTTATGGTCTAGCAGATGGTCCTTCACGGTGAGTATTCCATGTGCCCTTGACTCTTCGGCTGCTTGTCGTGTTGTATGAATGTCAACTATGTCAGGATGGGTTGATTGGGCCATTCATTTTCTCTATATCCTTAGTGGCTTGGGCAAGGCCTACTTGTAAGAGGATATTACCTTTAATTAAAATTCTAAACCTTTCGTTTCTCTTTAGTTTAAGCAGTTGTTTCTCAGTATAATTTGAAGCTGTAATTTTGACACACAGTTGTAAAATCTTTCCATGGATCAGCCCTTTTATTATTACGGAGACATTGTTCTTTTACTTTGACAATGGTGTTTGTCTAAAAGTTTCTTTTAGTCTAATGTTAGGCTATCAATTCCACTTGTCACTCGGTTGCAGTTTGTAGAACCCATCTTTCCTGGTCTTTTGGTCTAAAGCAGTGATTCTCAGCCTGTGGGCCACAACCCATTTGGGCTCGAATGACCCTTTCACAGAGGTCATCTAAGACCATCTGCATATCATATATTAAACTTACAATTCACAACAGTAGTAGAATTACATTATGAAGTACAACAAAAATAATATTATGGTTGGGGTCACCACAACCTGAGGAACTGTATTCAACGTCACAGCAACGTCACAGCATTGGGAACCGATCCTAAACCTGTTGATGCCTTTATATTTTAAATTGCCTTGATCCTTGATTCACATTTTAGTATGCTATGTAATAGATAAACTACTCCAAATCTTAGAGCCTGAAAACAACCATCAATCTCTTTTTTTATCAATTTATTTAATCTTATTTTATGTGCATTAGTGTGAAGATGTCAGATCCCTTGGAACTGGGGTTACAGGCAGTTGTGAGCTGCCATGTGGGTGCTAGGAAATGAAGCTAGGTCCTTTGGAAGAGCAGACAGTGCTCCTAACGACTGAGCCATCCCTCCAGCCCCAACCATCAAGCTCTTAAGATTCCTTTCGCTGTTTGTTGTTTGTTTGGTTTGCTTTCTTTTGAGACAGGGTCTCTCTGCATAGCCCTGGCTGTCCTGGAACTGGTCTGTAACTCACAGAGGCCTCTGCTTCTCGAGCGCTGGGGTTAAAAGCGTGTGCCACCGAGTCCAGCCATCCCTTAAGATTCTTTGGTCAAAAATGTTGGCAGGGCTTGGATTAGCGGTTTTGGTCCTTTATCGTGGGTCATTGGTGTGACTGTGGCACAGATGGAAGGCCCAGCCAGGCCTCAGGCAGCTCACTGGTGCCTCAGTCTTTCCCATGTGGTCCAGGCTTGCTAATCAGATGGCATCCTGATTCCTCAGCTGACCAGAAGCTTCTCAGAGCCATTGGAACGCACACGGTTGTTCTGAGTTCATGTGTCCTGCTTTCTTCCTTGTTAATAGACACCCACATGGCAAGTGATCTTTCAGCATGGTGTTTCCAGGGAGGCTTCATCTCCTGTCAGAGGATAAGGTGAGATTCGCTCACTTAAGTTACAGCGTTTTTCTCCTGCTGGAAACTACATTAGGAGTAGACGTGAGACATAGCTCCAGATAAAGCTGGCAGTAAAGTCAGCACAGATTCTTGGGGGGAAAAAAAATTTTAAGATTTAAGAAAAAGGAAGTTCCATCAAAAGAATGCCTCTGAATGTGTTTGTGTGTGTGTCAAGTTGCCGAGGAGCAAATCCAGCAGAAGAACACAGTTTAGGAAGGTCTTTCCTGCTGCTGGGTCCCAGTGTCTACACTTTGCACCAGAGCCCTGAAGCCTAGATCTCCTAGCTGCCACTCTGACCTACTGTGGGAAGCTACAGCGCAGCAGGGTCAGTGGTGAGTTCCCTTTACCAAGTACTGTAGGTTCATAAAGGGACAGATGCTGCTGAGTTTGTCTACAGTCTCCCTTCATTTCTGTTTCGGCCGCCACCTTGTATGCCTTTACAAAGTGACAGGCCTGAGCAGTGTTGGCTTTGATGGTGGAGTATTCCAGGGGTGACGGAATCATAGGCCATAAAGAGACCTTTATGGCAGAGTGTGCGGTCAGCAAAGCCCTGTGAATACAGCCCCGCCCCATGAGCGGGCTCAGCACCCTGAGGTCTGTGCGCCCTGGCTTCCCCGCTGGGACCTCTGTGTCCAGCCCTTCGTGGTCAGCACACTCTCTGATTGGCTCCCTGAGACACTTCTGCTCACAGTGTCTGGATTTGATCAGGACCAGGAGGTGGTTGTGTCGTCACCATCGTTTGTGAGCTAAGCCACTGGGTCGGCACTGCCCCTCGATACCTGTTTTTCTCTCTCTCTTTCAAGGGAGGCTCCTTCTGACAGAGGCCAGCAATGCAGGTCCTGCCGTGAGAACTCAGCATGGAAGATGGCGTTTTCTCCATCTCTCTACCCGGAAAAATTGAAAATCTGGCTTAAAAGGAAACAACTCTTTGAAATGCACAAAGCAACGCTTGATGGGATTTTTTCCTTTCTTTTTTAATTTTTAAAGAATGGTCTGTTTTATTTTGTATGTGTGAGCATTTTGCTCGCCTGCCCTTCTGGGCACTGCGGGCATGCAGTGCCTGAGGGGGTCAGAGGAGGGTGTGGGCTCCTCTGGAACTGGGCTGCAGGTGGTTGTGAGCCGCCATGCTGGGTCCTCCGTCAGAACAACAAGTGCCCTTCACAGCTGGGGCAGCTCTCCAGCCCTGTTCCATGATTGTTGTTGTTGTTTGTTTGTTTGTTTTTTAATGAAGTTTTGAAAATCAAAACTAAATGATAATCTCCTAGACCTGTGTAAGGTATCTAGGTGCACGCCTGCATGATTCTCAGGGCATCCTTTTCACCCCAAGCAGATTAAGGAAGCACAAGCAATAGTTGTGTCCCGCATCAGGACCACTGGACAGGCGATATATTTTGGGTTTCTCTCAGCTCTTCATTTTTCCTGTGTCAGGGGCTGGTGGTGTGGCTCATTTGTTAGATGCCTGCCGAGTGGCAGGCCCTAGGCTTTACACGTAGTGTTGCAAAACCAAATCAATGTTTCAAACACTGTCCTCCCTACTTCCCCCCCCACACACACACATATTTCTTGACTAAGTGACGTATGAGGTTTCAGTTCAGCTATGAACCCGCTGACCTCCCCTCGGACAGTGTATTTGTAACCCTTGGGGCTGACGCCTTTTATGGACAAATAGGCATCACCTAAGGAAACCACCCAGGAAATGGGCCGCCTCTTCCCGACGCTGTGAGATTTTGAAACGCTATTGTCAGAAAACCCAGGCAACCCTGAAACTTTTCCCCCGGGTCATCAAGAGTCTGAGACAATTGATGACATTGCATCGGTCATTCATTTCAGATTCGTGGAACCCACAAAAATCAATAGTTTTCCATTATCAGGTCCAGCTGGGTCACTGGTCTGTCAATGAGCTGTTACAATTGCTGTACGGGGTGAGCCTGACCAGTCAATTGCTGCTGACAAGAGGAAAACATGCTGACAGGCACGGGGACAAGTCAGAACACAGATTTGCACTTCAGTCTGCCATCCGAGGAGATTTAGAGCAAGGCCATTTTCAAGACCCAGGCCTCGCTCCTTGGGAGGTCTGGGGCAGTCCGGGCCCCAGGTTTGATAGCACAAGCACCTCAGGGCCTGCCCTGGCTCCAGACAAGCAGCTGGAGTGACTTCTCCGTAGTCGGCATGTGTGCTGGAAGGCAAGGGGCCCAGCCTGGACCGCCCCTGAACACTCCGAGTGGTCTCTGGAGCAGGAGCAGCGGGAGGGAACGTTCTCCCTCGGCTCCCGGGAAGGGGGCCGTGCTTCCAGAGAGGTGCTCCCGCGTGAGGGAGGTGCTCACTGCGCCCGAGGGCCTGGGCCGAAGACAGGAGGTCGGTCGCTGGCCAGCTTTCCTGTCTGTCTGTCTGTCCGTCCGTCTCTCGGAAAAGATTGGTTTAATTGTACTGCATGTGTCTGCGCATTGTGCCTGCACTATGTAACTGTGCCATGTGTGCCTAGACCCCAGGAGCCCAGAAAACGGTGGTAAATCCTCTAGAACTGCAGTTTCAGATGCTTGTGAGCTGCCGAGTGGGCGCTGGGAGCTGATCGTGGGGTCTAGCTGGGAGCAGCCAGGGCTCCTAACTGCTGAGCCATCTCTCCAGCCCCAGCTGTTGTGATGAACCCACAAAGGTTCAATACGAGACCTTGTCTCAGAAAACAGGGTGGACAGTGATAGAGGAAGACAGCCAAAGGCTGGCTCTCTCTCTCTCTCTCTCTCTCTCTCTCTCTCTCACACACACACACACACACACACACACACACACACACACGATGTCTTTAAAAGGTAAAAGAGGGAGAAAATGGGCCCACCTGGCCACCCTGACTGAGCATGCTCAAAGGAGTTCTGACGGAGGACGGAGGGACCCGGCACGCTGAGACCGTCCACACTTTGGTCTCAGTGTGCGTTAACCACACTCTGCAGCGGGCGCCTTAGCCACAGCCCTCGGTGAAACAGCGACAGCCATGGTGGCCAGCCTTGCTTCACCGTGATTAGGAGGAGGGGCATAGAGTGGTGAGCCCGGCACAAGCATCTTCACAAGTGTCTGTTGGCGTGACGCCATGGAAAGGCAGTTGTGGCAGGAGGAGTTGGGCTGTCAGGTCTAGAGGATGAGTCGGCCTAGCCCAGGCAGGATGGCAGCAGGGAGCAGGCCCAGAGGCAGGAGCAGGCCCGGAGGCAGGAGCAGGCTGTGGAGGGCGCCTGGGTCTGGCACAGAGTGGACTGGACGTCTCACGAGGCCTTCAGTCTCAGCCTGCTCCCAGGGACATGCTCCCTCCCTCAGGCTGGGCCAGCTAAACTTCCCCAAATGGCACCACTGCTTGGGACCAAGTGTTCAAATGCCAGCGGCGATGGGGGCATTTCTCATTCAACCCACCATAGGGTGTGTGTGTGTGTGTGTGTGTGTGTGTGTGTGTGTGTGTTGCTCTCTAGAAGCTACCTTGTGATGACAGCTTTAGAATCAACTGAAAGAAATCTTGTTGCAAATTAGCTTTCCAGGAGCTTCCCGAACTTTGTCCTTCACTGATTTAACACAGCCCAACGCTGGGGCCCTTTAATACCGTTCCTCCTGTGGTGCTGACTCAGCCCTAAAATTATTTTGTTAGTGCCCCAAAACTGTAATTTTGCTATGGTTCTGAATCGTGGTGTAACTATCTGAAATGTAGGACATCTGACATGCCATTCCTGAGAAAGGGCCATTCACCCCCAAACGGGTCATGGCTCCCAGGTTGAGAACCGATGATTTAACATATAAATGGGCTCAAAAGGCCCCCATGATGGAACCACAGAATTCAGGAGACCGCTCAGAAACTCAGGGGGCTGGCTGTGTCCATCTCCTTGATTCACAGCGAGAAGGGAGAAGGGTTTACAAGGCCACGAGGGGCGTGTGCCAGGATCCAGCATCCTGCAGGGCTTGAGGGCATCACAGACTCTCACCCTGACGTACTCCCCTCGCTTGCTGGCTTCTGTACATCAAACTTTAAGAGCTCCAAAGAGAAACATTTTGAGTGTGTTTCAATATTATGATTGTTAATTTTCCGCTCTTATTAGCGTATTTCAAGCATTAGAGCAGAGCCCTGATGCCTGCAGTCCTGGGCTAGGCCTCGGAAGTCAACAAACGCTGCGCTCTCTCACCAGAGCTAGTGTCCAGCTGTATTACTGGAAGCTCACTGGCTGGGTCCCCCAACATATTCTAACCCCCAAAATCATTTTCATCAAACGAGGTTTCTCTCTCTCTCTCTCTCTCTCTCTCTCTCTCTCTCTTTCTTCTTAAAGGAATTTTAACAAGCGCAAATTTGCTCTTGTAATTAGGCGAGCCGGCCTCGTGTCTTCCAGCACTCGGAAGTACGGAATTCACCAGAACCCTCATAGCATTAATTAAAAAGAATTTATGTTTTTTTAATAAAATGCTTCATGTTTTAGCTCCTCTCTTCCTGCACCGAATGTGATTATGTGGGGGCTGAAGGGAATTCAGGTTAATATGTTGACACACTTAACAATGCCGGGTCACGCCGCACAGTGCGCCTGGCTGCTTCGGTTCAGTACACCCCCTGACAGGCCTAATCATCCCGTGCCCTAAAGGCAGAGGGAGAGAGAGGATTTTAATTACTGCTCTGTATGCGAGTTTGCCAGCATTAAATTGAGACATAATTAGGCCTCTGAATTTTAATAATTGTCCTAGCTAATTGGGCAGACAAGTGCGTTATGCGGCATGCCGTGATTAGATAATTAGTATTTCCAAATGATAAAATTGGGCTCTTGATTACAAATTCTACATGAAGGGGAAGGTAGTGAGCAGATCTTTACAAGTCTATTAAGGGAGAGTTTAGCGATGTGGTAATTTAACGTTCATTAGGAAGCCACGTTTCACTCTCAGAGCCTGGTGTCTGGGACAAGGGCCTCTGGCCCACGCTGCCTTCCAGTTCGCCTGCTCCCAGAATGCTCTGCTTTGGGTTCTACAGGCTTTCCCTTCTCACTAGCTTAGTCGCCTTTACTGACCTTGGCTTAGGTAATGTGGGTTGTAGCATGTGACAAGTCTGAAAAAGAATTCGTAGGATTTGGGAAGAAAGTAGAAAGGATATCCCCAGGTCAGGGACTTTCCACTGTGGCGTTCTCTTGAAAATAGCAGTTAATTGTTTATCCATTTCTTAAAAAAAAGATTTATTTATTTATTATTTATACAATGTTCTGCCTGCATGTGTGCCTGCACGCCAGAAGAGAGCACCAGAGCTCATTGTAGATGGTTGTGAGCTATCACGTGGGTGCTGGGAATTGAACTCAGGACTTCTAGAAGAGCACAGTGCTCTTAACCTCTGAGCCACCTTACCAGCCCTGTTTATTGATTCATTCTCCCCCAACCCGGAAAAAGCAGTCATTTCAGAAGGGCCTGGAGCTCACTGTGCTGTCCAGACTGGCTCTAACTGCTGCTCAGCCTCCCACGGCCTGGGATTGTTAAGAATAAGCTCCCTCGCTCAGCATTCTTTCTTTAAACTACATCCAGAACTCACTTTTTATCATTACCCCACTAAAACAGTTTAGGGGGGAAAAACTAAATAAAAATTTAAAATTTTTGCCAGGCAGCGCTCTGTACTATACTCTCAGCTCTGGAAAGGATGAGGCAGGAGGATCACATAAGTTGCAGGCCACTAACTCAAGAAAGAAAGAAAAAAAAAAAAGACCAGTTAATCACTATTACCATTTTAAATTATAGGAGACTATATTGTTGGGATGGCCATGAGCATTCAGGACTGTCAAGATTTGGATGCCCCAAAAGGCATTGTCTGGAAGGCTTGGTCCTGTAGTCATGGTAACAGTTGGCTGGCTCTCTCAAAACTGAGTGGAGTATGAGGATGTCCCCAGACTCAGGCCAACAGCGGTGGAGCCCACTGAGCCCTCCCCGGCTGCGAACCTGAAGAAACCTTTGCTCCCTCGTCTCCCTGAGTATTTGTCAACGCAACAAGGAGCTAACTAATACCGTCTTCTCTTGCTTTTGAGGGCATCATTTAAGAGTCACGGGACCCTTTATAATTTCTGCCTCACTTTGTCCCTGGCAAAATGAATCTTCTCCGTTAAGATTGTTGACGGGATCAAACGAAATAGCTTACAGCGCGCTTTAAGTGTCAGTATCGAATCAGGAAAGGTGCGGCGAGCCGGGGCTGGCAGAAAGCTGGGCCAGCCTTCAAATGAAACAATGCCCCGTGCTTTACCGTCCAGCCGAAACAGCTCACCAGCCCGGACCACAGAACTCACCCAGACAGCGGCTAGAGAGGGGACAAGACGCTGAGGCCCGAGGAGGAGGGGACACTGCGGGGGGGGGGGAGGGGAGCTGCAGTCCTGGGAGGCGCTGGGAAGATCCTAGGGGGGCGGGAGGGCGAGGGGTGGTCCTCCCGGCCTGCGCCTTCAGGGTGGAGAGCGCCCCGCGGGGCCCGCCAGCCCCAGCCCTGCGGCTGCCCCCGCCCCGGTGGGGCGGGCGCGGGAAGTCGCTGCGCAGCCCCGGCTGCTCCTGCCGGTTGCCAACAGAAGCATCCCCGGGGAGGGGGGAGCTGTCGGAAGGGTCTCCGCCTGCCACGCGGTGCCGAAGCTTCTCTCCCTCTCTTTCTTCTGAAGAAGTGCGTTTATGACTGATCGCTCAACACCTTGTTGGTTCTGATTGCAGAAAACACACCTTATAAATATATGATAACCATCCTGTAATAGAGAGTGTGACAATTTACTTCACAGCGCGTTTCGGGCTGCTAATTGATCGTTTCAGTCCAGGGACGATTTGGAATAAATTATAGCCATCAAAAGGATATCACAGCTCATTTTGGTGGAAGGGTTTCCACGTCGCTTCGCGTTCGTCTCCGGAAGAGGGCCGATTACACCCGGCGGGCTGAGAGGCGGGGGTGGGTGTCGGGGGAGAGGGACCTGGGAGGAAGGCGGCCGGTGGGCGGGGCCAGAGCGGGGCGGGGCGGAGCCTGCGGGCGAGGGGCAGGCCGGGGCGGGGCCGCCGCGGCGGGGCGGGGCCTCGGCGGGGCGGGGCCGGGCGGGGCGGGGCCCGGCGCGCGCCCGCTGCAGCTCCGCCGCCCGACAGCAGAGGCCTCCCTTCCCGGGCGGCGCAGGCTGAGCCCGGCGAGGTCCCCGCGCGGCCGGCTCGCTGTCCCCGGCCGCTGTCTCCCGCTGCAGGCGGCGGCGCCGGGTCTCGGAGGTGAGCGTGGCCCCCGGGGCCCTGCTTGGGGCGGGTGCTCGCTCGCGCGCGCGCGCGCGCGCGGGGAATCGCCCGCCTCGGCCCCGCGTGCGGCCGGGCGTGCGGGGCGTCGCGGGTGGGAAGGCGGCGTGGGGCGAGCGCGGCCTCGGGGGGCGCCCTCAGCCGCCTGCGCACCCACCCGGGTCGGGCCGGGTGACGGGCACGGCCCCGGAGCCTCGGGCACCCCCGGGTGTGCGACCCTTGCCCCGGCCCGCGGCGGGGTCCCCCCCCGACCCGCTCCGCACCCCCGGCTCACTCGTGTGCTGTTCCGTGGACGGCGGAGCACACTGGCCCCAAGCCCGACCCGCTGGATGGCGCTGGAATTGGGGGAAACTCGCTGTCCTGGTGTCGCGGACCCTCGACGGTCCCCAGCCCCGCCCCGGAGGCGCATCGCAGGAAGGACTGAGTCCTCTCCTAGGTGCCCCTGGGCCTGCCAGCGTGCCCCAGGGCGGCCCTCTCAGCAGGTGCTCAGTTTGTTGTGTTGTGTCTAGTCTTCTGTCATGCCGAGACCGTATGTCACTCTAGGACAGGGCTGTTTCAGTGGTGGCTTTGACAGCAGCCATCATCCCAAGCCATTAGAGATGTGAGATCTGTGCGTTCCGGAAAGACCGATAATACATAAAGCAGTTCTTGACACAGCATCTAGAAGGAAACATCTAAGGCTATCACCGAGAGGCATTTTAATTCACACACTAAAAATATTTTGTGGTTGGTTGACACCTTTCAAAATGTCGAATGAAACAGGAACATTTAGCATTTTGTAGATATTTATCAATGTACTCAGCACGGCCCTCCCTCAGGAGGGAGGAGGCTTTCCTCTTGTTCTATCATTCATACAAAGTGAGGAGCAGGCAGGTGTTATGTGACTTCTTATTACTCCACAGGAAGGTAAGGAGAGTTCTAGGAGACCAAATGTTCTCTAAAGCTGGAATGATTGGAAGAGCCAAGTCAAACTCAAAGGCTTTAGGCTTGACAAGTCAGAGCTGTATTTCCATGGACCGAATTCGGGGAATGTCAGTTGTGGAGGTTAGTTTCACAGTGAACCCCATTTGCACTGACCGCGGGACGTTTTCCCCCTTCCTCCATGCTGTTCTTTAAGTGCTACTCATTATTCACCATCGCAAGTATTCTACTCAGTCCTGCCAATGAGCAGGGCCACTACAAACGTTTAATAATTGTTATAATGTCACACGTTATCTCCTGGGTATAAAAATCCCAAGCAATATTATTAAAGAGCTAAAAACTGTGATCTTTTATTTATACCAATGGAAAATTTATTCTGACTAAGGGAATAAAACATACGAGGAATCAGAAAATGTTCTCCAACTTCTGTCCTCTCCAAGGTACCAGGAGTTCTGCTTCCTTAAACTTTGTAAGCAAAGTGATTCATGAATGAAAGCACTAAACGTTAAAGATTGAAGCCACTTGCCAACTCAAAATAGGAATTGCATACAATTTAGTCAAGCAAACCAAACATCCCAAGTGGTCACATCCATATCTGGTTAAGGTTAAATGGTTTAGCAGAAATGTGACGCAAACTCAGTATATTTACTCCACTGACGTGTAGTTATAATTTTCCTATAGTGTCTGAAATAATTCTGAACAGTAATTTCATCCTTGACCATCAAAAAAATTTGTGTGAAATTGAAAGGTACACTTAATGTAAAATTTTAAGTTCAATAATGGAAGAAGGTAATAATAATTTTATGCCTAACCCTTAAAACTGTTCTTTAGTGCTGAATTCTGTACCCAATCTATGACTGTAAACTAATGTAATGCTAAAACTCTATTTTAACAACTCTACCATAACCTATACACATTGCTTGGCGTGTTCTTATTCAGCTCGCTACCTTGGAAGCTTGTCACATTGAAATGATACTTCTAGTATTGAAATAGCTCCTGCAGCTCTTTATTAGGAACTGGTGGGGTTTTTTTTTTTTTGTTTGTTTTTGTTTTTTATTTGTTTGGGTGTTTTTTTTTTTTTTTGTGCCCATAGCAATCTTGTTTTAAAAGACTTTGAAAAGTCATATCTTCCTTTAGTTCCTGAAGGACAAAGTATATGACCAAATCAGAGTAGTGTCATTAGAGGCAATTGGATTGCTTTCTTGGGTGGCTTTTAAATTAGTTCTACAGTTAGTTTACCAACATAGCTTGAAGAATGGCATCACCGTTGGATTCAGAGTGATTACCGAGGGACAGTTGGAAGGGAAGTACTCACTTGGAGTTACCAATTGTCTTTAACTGTCAATGAATTATTCATTTAAGAGTCAAGGACATGTGTGGCAATACATTGGTGTATGCTGTGGAGACAGATGCCTTCAGAGAGCTAGAGTATGAAGGATTTGCTTGGGCCAGATATATTACACACACCTTTAACCCCAGCACTTGGGAGGCAGAGGCAGGGGATCTGTGTGAGTTTGAGGCCAGCCTGGTCTAAAGAGAGAGTTTCTCGATCTGTAGTGAGAGCCTGTTTACAAATAATAATAGAATAAATGAAAATAACTTTGGTTGATTTTTGGATTTTATGAGAGTTTATAGTTCTGACATGGTTTTAGAAACTTTATAATCTGTAGTTAGATTTCTAAAAAGTCATGATCTCATGGTTAAATAGGGTTGTACAATAATGTTACACTAAATTGCTATTCTATATTTCTTGAAATATTAAAAAAAACAAAAAAATCCTCAGCCATTCTTAGACTACAACTGGGTCTACACTGTAAACTAAAACATTCATCATTTTTAAGTTTATTATGAACATAAACCATAAGAGTGCATATGTAGTAATCAGTGTATGAAAATGATAACATCCTACCTGCTGCAAAAGCGACGGAATAGAACTCCTAACCTGCTGAATCTAAGCTCTTAGGGTATTCAAGGCCCAACATAGCACAAGGTGTAGAGACAGCAGAGGAAAAGAGAATCAGAGGGGGAAGAAAAGACGTAGGTGATAATGGTCTTGAAATAGTTTAATTC
Source organism: Rhombomys opimus (assembly GCA_010120015.1). Classification (NCBI taxonomy): domain Eukaryota; kingdom Metazoa; phylum Chordata; class Mammalia; order Rodentia; family Muridae; genus Rhombomys; species Rhombomys opimus. The sequence goes on along the minus strand of REGO01000056.1, from coordinate 6,328,060 downwards.
TCTTGAAGGAAGGACTTAAAATTGCTCTCCTAAATCCTAGAAAAAAAATTAGAAGCTGCATAGATAATTCATATTCAACTCCAGCTGAGACTTGAGAGCCAAGGAAAGCATAAAAATATAATTAGAAGAAAAAATATAATTGGCTGAGTAAGAATCGTTACCAGAGTTCAGATCTAATACTTTTAGTATTATACAGAGGGCCAAGAGCTTACGAGCGATTACTGCGGTTGCCAGCGTCTTAGCTTCTGTTCTCTTGCTGTGATGAAACACCACGGCCAAGGCAATTTACAAAAGGAAGCATTAAATCGGGGGCTCCCTTGCCGTTTCAGAGGGCTAGTCCACGATCCTCTTGGTGGGGAGCATGGTGGCAGGCAGACAGGCAGCAGGCGAGCAGACAGGCAGGCACTGGACAACAGCTGGTAGCTCACATCTGGTCAGCCAGGTACAAGCAGAGAGAGCTGGGTGTGGTGTGACTTTTGAAACCTGAAATCCCACCCCCTGTGACACACCTCCCTCATCAAGGCCATACCTCTCATCCTTCCCAAATAGTTCTGCCAAATGGGGACCAAACAGCCATGCATGTGAGCCTGTGGAGCCATTCTCATTCAAACCACCACAAGCACTGATCAGGAAAGATCAAGGGAGCCAGACAAAGAAGAAGGGCCTTTTCTGTTTAAACAAGATGTTGCAGATTCCGATGCTTTTACACCTAGGAAGATCAGCCACCAGAGACAGAAACAGTTACAAAAGATCAGCCACCAGAGACAGGGCAACAGTTCCAAAAGAACAGGTAAGCTCCCCCTTTTCCAAAAGCAGATTGGGTCCGAAGATTTGCCAGATTTGAATTAGAAAAGGAAATGTCCTTATTCAGCTACATATGAAGTTTTGAACTTTCATTCAGGTCTGCTGTGGTAAACTTTGTTATGGAGCAGGGATGTGTACCTAATACGCCAGGGACCAAGGTAAACAAATGCAATTCTAGACTTCCTTTCTGTGGAAAGCCCACTAGGAAAACAACCACAGGGGACCTCCCCCAGCCCCAAGCCCCCGTATGGGAGTTGTGAGGAAACAACTGACAGTGATTTTAGCCTTTCTTTTCAGAAACCCTGACCATTATGTCTGCCTTTTTTTCTAGATTTAAGAGTCAACCAGATGTTTTTAAAATTAAAATTTGTAGTTTCTATAACTTCACAGGTAGGATAAGTGGTCAGATAATAAATAAACTTGGTAGGTGCAGCTTGAAACCATCTCTTTGACATAAAGTTACTGACTTAAAGTTTACAAAATTCACAAGCTAAATATAGAATAAGTAAGCCCTAAGAACTGCAGGAGCCCAAGTGGAAGAGTCCTCGTTCAGCAATGGAGGCTAGGCTTATCCAGTGGCAGCTCTGTTAGTAGAGGCATAGTTTGTCTCTTCTGAAAGACACAGTGTATATTCTGGTAATACTCTTAAGTCTATTCCTCCTGTGGCTGTCAGAATTTTGAGTGCTGAAACCCAGGCTTTGTAAGTTAAGGCACGGCTTGTTGACTTCACACTCTCTGGGTATTTCAAGCAAAGTGTAAGTGATGGTAAAGCAGTCTTAGAGTCTTGGGAGACTAGACTAGGTGTCTAGAGACAAGCGACTAACACAAGACAGTTCCCTTCCCAGATTCAGAAGTACCTTGTCATATGGAGAGGGTTTTTTTCGTTGTTGTTGTTTTGTACATTTCCTAAAGACATGCACACATAAGGAAACTGAATAGCTCCTTAGCACCTTACATCCATACCTGCAGCAATAGCGCTGAAGATCTGGAGAAAGCTCTCTGGACATCTAGATCTTGTTCTTATATTGTCAGATTCTTTTCCTCACCAACTCTTCCAGCCCATTGCCACATTCATGGTGTCGAGAGCTGGAAGCTGGCACGAGGTCCACAGCTGCCTCACTCGCCCTATGAACATTTACTGTCATTTCCCCACAGCAACCCATTTCTGCTACAGAGCTAAGAGTTTCAGGCCATTTAAAAGCAGACAAACAAGATGTTAGCACATACTTGTAATTCCAGCATGTGGATCGTGATACATAGTCAAGTTAAAGGCAGGCCTGGGTTACATGAGCCAAAACCAGCCTCCCCACAATTTGCATCTTTTGTTTTCATTTCCTCTTACTTTCCCCTGGGTACCAAGAAGGCACTGACGATGCAATGGGAAGAGTAAGTTCCCTTCATCTCATAGAAACACCAGCACAGATTTGGGGAGGATCACTGGTTCTTTCCGGCATAGAGCTTGGCTCCTGGAAAAGCAAGGAGAGCGGAATGTCTACAGCGTGTCTCTGCCCACCTTCTGCTGAGCTTCAGGAGCAGACCTACTGAAGAAGAAAAGCAGCAGCACCTGTTTCAGAGGTCATGCTTGGAGGGGTGTTTTCTAGGAGTCTGGTGAGAATCCTGTGCATAGTGTTGTTTCATTGGCTGGTGCTGGGTGAAGACTGGGATATTTGAGCCAGAACAGCAAAGTCACTGTTGAAAGGGGAGCTCAGATGGTCTGGGCTTGCACCTTAAACTTTGTGCTTGCTAGCTGAATGGCTTCAGTGGATTCTCTCTCTCTCTCTCTCTCTCTCTCTCTCTCTCTCTCTCTGTGTGTGTGTGTGTGTGTGTATGGGTGTTCTGCTTGGGTGCATGTCTGTGCACCACATGTGTGCCTGCTGCCCTTGGAGGCCAGAAGAAGGTGTTGGATCCCCTGGAACTGGAAGTGCAGATGATGATGGGCTGTCCTGTGGGTGCTGGGAACTGAACCCAGGGTCCCCTAGAACAGGGGTGCTATTAACCTCTGAGGTGCCCCTCCAGCCCTTTGGTGAATTTCTCAATCTTCCAGGGCCTTGCTTTGTCTAAGGATGGTGATAATGATGGTATATGGATTTTAAGGATTGTACATGAAGTGAAGGATTGAGCAAAGAGAACTTCAGTAGTGTTTGGAGCATGGGGAGATAGCTCACAAATAACAAAATCTCCTCATAAAGTTTGTGCTGTAACTGGAGGGGTCTGTTTAAAAGAAAACTGACAACAGGGGCAGAAAATTGTGGTGCCGACTGATTTCTTGTATATATTGAACAGTTCAGCAGTTGGCCAAGGAGTAGAGTGATAGCCTGAGGTGTCAAGACAGATCTGGACTGTTTCTGAGCGTGTGGGGAGTGTGGAGGGCAGCTTCATAGAGCGGGAGTAGGAAGGCCGCATAGGGAAGACACAGTATAGCAGAGGCGTGAGGATCCCAGAGCGGAAAGTACCAGATCTTAAACAGATTCTCATCGTAAGCGTGCCCGCTCTGCCAAGATCTTGACTGGACCAGTGCTCTGACTTATTTAGCTTCAGTTCCTGTGGCCTTCAGATGGATGCAGTTGTGCCCATTCCATTAGATTGAAGGAATTAAGTGAGAGGATGTTTGGAAATGGTGACGCAGTGCTCAGTACCTTCAGTAAACTAATTTATGTGATGCCTCCAAGGGACAAGGAGAGCTAGTCTCTTAACAAGCTGCATTGCCCTCCTGAAGGAAAGTAGTGGATCAGTCAGAGAGGCCGATTGTCGCCTGAGGGGATGGGAGAAGGCTTGAAGCCAACCTAAAGATCCAGAGCTGTTAACAGCCAATTAGAACTATCAAATGCTTTCAAGTAACGTGGAGTTTAGAGCAGTTAGTCTGCACTCGGAAGACTATCAGAGAAAGATGTGAGCTCGTCTCTGCATGTGATCATGATCCGGATAGGACAGAGTCCCAGTTACTGCGCCTTGAACTGCTCGGCTTCGAGGTTGGCGCTGGGTTGTGGGGTGCTGACGTCTGTTTGCTTTGCTGGGTTGTGGGGTGCTGGGTCTAGTTGCTTTGCTGGGTTGTGGGGTGCTGGGTCTAGTTGCTTTGCTGGGTTGTGCGGTGCTGGGTCTAGTTGCTTTGCTGGGTTGTGGGGTGCTGGGTCTAGTTGCTTTGCTGGGTTGTGGGGTGCTGACGTCTGTTTGCTTTACTGGGTTGTGGGGTGCTGGGTCTATTTGCTTTGTTTGTGGATCTTAACATTCAGTGGTAGTTGTTCAGAGCAAAACTCCGGCCGCTCTGGAACTGGAAAAGTGAGCTCACTCGGTATCTAGGCCCTGTAACAGGTGTGAGTCACAAATTCTAAGTAAACCCTGTGGTGTGCTTCAGCTTGTAACACGGCCTTTCGAAGTGCTGTTTCCCTGTTCCCTGTGCTCACTAGGAGAGTGTGTCCACCTTAGCGCAGGAAGGTGGGAGACAGGAAGGAGGACAGGAGACTAGATCCGTCCTAGTGTGGAGTGTGAGGTTAGACCTTTATAACGGACACTTTGGGATAAACACGGACCCAGCTGGGCAACTTTGAGGAATTTATTTCGTGGTGCTTTAATTTGAGGATAAAATTTTATTTTCACTCTGGGATTAAGAAACTACTTAATTAAAAATACAAATTCAAGAAACAGGGATTCTAATGTAATTTTTTTCTCGTCATGTTCTCTTCCTATTGTTCTGTTTGTGTCTATACTAGTTTGTAGTGAGAGGTAGATAATTGTGTTTTTAGAGAAAATTGCACTGATTATATGGATTTCAGTATTTAAAATATTAGGAAATCCTAACTGTGGCTAATAGGGAAGGATAGCCTGGCCTATCGCTGGCTGCCTGACCTTTGCTGTCCTCTCATTTCGCTGCAAGGGCAGCTTCATGCTCATAGCTTGATGTGAGGTTTCGAGGTACCCGAAATGTGCCTTGGAAGATGTGCGTGAAAGGGGATTATATGCAGAGGCTGACAAGTACAGGAAGGAGATAAGTGACAAAGGAAAAAGTAGGCTTTGAGGTCAGAGGCGAACCAAACTGGCTTAGTCCTGCTGGCGCTGAGAAAGGGCAAGGAGGTAGAGTTCAGCTCTCTCTCCTGAGGTTAGTGAAGGCACCTGCTGGGCCGGGGAAGGAAGAAAGAAGGGGCAGGGTGGCTGGGCAGAGATGCAGACGAGACACTTGCATCCTGCCCCTCGGGGGTCCTCGTTCTCTCATCCTGAAACATAATGCTATCAGAAGCCTGACCTGAGAGAAGAGTGGGAGGAAGCAGGAGTCCCTGCTTCCTAGTGGACGGTTTATGAGGTTATGTGGATTTGGCATTTCTGACATCCATGCCACCGTAACAGATCATCCAGAAGAGTCCCTGGCTGACACTGGGGCAGATGTTTTGGAGCAGAGACAGCCCTGGGAAGAGGGTCTTTGTGTGTGTGTGTGGGGGTGCTAATTTGGCTGAGGGGCCTTGTCAGCCTCGTGGAGAAGGCCTCCATGAAGGCCGCAGCCTGGTCCCCCTCACAGCCTTTGCCTTCTGCTTCTGAGGGGAACCGTTTTCTCTCCCTGCCCCCTTTCAATTAAATGAATTAATTACCAGGCGTTTAACTTTTTGCCAGACTCTTTCATTATACCCAGAGTTGTTGCTGAGTGGCAAAGGGAAGTAATAACATTCGCAGTGAGGGCCAAATCCTGTTAATGAACAAATTAAAGTTCAAACAGTGATTCAAGTTCACAACCTCTCCGTGGCTCTTCCCTTTAATAAGAGTTGTACATGTTACTTTCTAGCTCTTTTCTCCCTTTTATTACTTTTTAAGCTTTTCATCAATACTGCTGGGGCATATTGGAGGCTCCCAACCTTTCAGCCCTGACAATGACTGGAGCAGTTATAATCCTGTCTTAATTTGGCAACTTTTGTAAAACACATAAAGGGCTCAGGGTCACCTTTGGTCGCCAGGGCGCTGGGTTCCTGGAGCTTCCACCTCCTGCCAGGACTATGGGCCACTTCTCTAGTGTTCTGACCCCCCCTGACAGTGAGGCGCAAATGACTTAATCCCCCCCCCCCCGCCACCCCATTCCCCTGCAGCCGTGGCTGGCCGAGCAGTGGACTGCTGGCGGGGCCCTTGCCTCCCTGGGCCTCATTTCTAGCCCTCCCTCCCACATGCTGCAGGGAGGGCATCTGGGAAGGGAGGAAGGACGGTCTACAGGAGAGCAGACCTGAGGCAGGAGGGTGCCCGGCACACTCCCTACCCAGCACCTCGGGCCACACTGGTGGCACCTGCTGCTCAGGACCCCGGTCCTCTCAGTCCAGGAGAACAGCCTGGGAAGGGGCTGCTGGCTCGCATGCTCTCTCTCTCTCTCTCTCTACTGTGGATTGCGTGGGGGTCCTTTCCACCTCAGTGCAGAGTGGCTAGATATAATCACCATGACAACTGCAATCTACGAGCATACACATAATAGAGATGAAATAGACAAAAGATTAGCATGCCATGAAAAGTACAATAAGTTTCTTATTTAGCATTTAGATAACTGTCTTTCCTTCGGAGCAAGCTTCAAAGTTGAAGCCAGTTTAGACCAAGAGGATTAATTCTCTCTCCCGCATGCTTCATTGAATCCCTCATTACCAAACTTTGTCTGTATTGATGTAAGATTTGATTGAAGATTAGAGCATTTAGCAAATCTTGCTTTTCTGCATGTATCAGGTTCTTTCAAGCCCAGCTCACGGTGCCCAGTGGTCAATACCCTCACTTTTATCCTGTGTGTGCTTCATTTAAACTTAATCAACTCCGCCAATGAACTGGAACAGGGAGACGTCCCTGTGGTAAGGATGTTGTGCTTTTGTGGGATAATTCTTTGCTCTTTCCAGATCTGTTGGCGCTAAACCTAAAATTGCACTATGATGAACTTTTTTTTTAATCAATATGATAATGACAGTTGGGCCCGAACACGGGAAGGACGTATCGCCGAGATCTGGCCGAGTTACCTAAACAACCTGTGCTCCTGCAGCCGTGCAGCCCCTTTTGTGTGGCTTTAATGCCTCTTCTTCCTGACGCTGACTGCCGCTCGGGCTGGAAAATGATACATCTTTGTAGAGTAGGCTCATATGTCACCGGAGAGTGAAGCAGACCGAATGGCTGTGTGAATTATCTGACTTGCTGCAATGAGTTATTTGCGCGGTTTCCCTACCTAGTCAACAAGTTCCTAAGGTATAGTAGAGATCAATCAAATGTGACAGCCTTCGTGGGAAGGCTTTACTGTGTAAATCTGCTGCACTCGTCCTGGCCAGGCCGGCCCTGGCATCTGTATATCATTTTTATACTGCTACCAGTAGAGCAATTTCAAAAGTATTTGCAAGGAAAATGCGTGTCCCCATCTGTTCCTGGAAGCATAAATGTGCCACCTTCAGAGGGTTTTCACTGGTAATCATATCTTTAATGATCAACAGACTAGTGATATATACCTTTCCATAAAATGGGGTTTTCTTCACTTTATTGTGATTGGCTAGAATAAACAGCTTTTCCATATGTTAGGGAGATAAAATATAAGATTAGCAGAAGTCGTTTGTTGGGTAGTAAACAAAAGAAACAATTCATTCCCAGTAATCTTCGAAAAGAAGCAACGACAAAATTAAGTTGCAATAACAGCATCCGAGGCCCCACATCAGGGAAGCAGACCCTGCTCCTCCTTGGAAAAGGAGCCGTTTAAGGGCAGAAATGCAGAGGCTTCCGGGGGGCCCTGGGGGCTTACTGCGGAGCCAGGGGAGGGAAGCAGAGCTTGTTTGCTTGGTCTGTCTCTCTCGCAGAGTCTGTCCCCCCACTCCTGGGTCCCCACCTCCAGCATCCTGGGTAAGTTGGGGTGGCGTTCAGAATCAGGAGGGTGCCCGCAGGGCTTGCAGGGAAATGGAGGCTGCCCCCACACAGGCTTCCTGCAATGCAGATTCCTTTTCTCCCCTGGAAAAGGGAGACCATACAGGCGGGGAGGGGCTTGGGGACCCTGTGGCTGTCTCCCAGGGAAGGGAAGCTCTCAGCCCAGCCCACCCGTGTAGGTGGGTCTACAGACGCACAGCAGAGCTGACCACGTTCCCTTGCCTCTCCCTGTCTCCTGACTTCACGGCACAGGGCCGGGGATCTGCTGCCTGATGCAGCCCCTTTCGGATGGGGGAGCCACTTTGGCCAAATCTGGAATCTTTTCCCTAGGTGAGCACCTGCCCAAAGGCTCACAGTACCCCAGCTTCCCGCTACCAGTGAGAGCCGAGGACCCAGGGCGCTGTGGTCTACAAGCACAGGCGGTGGCGGCTGCAGCCTGGCCTCTCCCAGTGTGCTCTGCTGCAGGCTTCTTCCCTCAGGATGGCAGGGAGGAGCAGGGAGCTACATTTTCCTTTTGTCCACCTCACTGCGATCCCACAGAAGTCTCTGTTCTCCTTCTTCCACAGGAGGCTGTAGCAGCAATGAGAGCATAGTCAGCCGGCAGGACCTGGGGAAAGTCCCTGAGAGAACTTAGTCCTAGCGTGTCTTGACATCAGACCCAAACAAAGCTGAGGAGCAGCCACAAACTGGTAGGAAAGCATCATATCCAAGGCCATCGCCAGAAAAAGATGAGGTCAGCCACAGCATCGTGATTGCCTTTTTAAAATGTCTCCTGATTTTAGGCTGGGTTATATGTAAGCAGGCCTCAATTTAGAAGTTCAGATTAACAATTTCTAATTTACTTGACTTTGAGCCAAATTTATTCTGCTACTGCACTTAAAACCAAGAGACAGGGGAGCCAAGCCTTGCCCCATAGTGCCGGTTTACGTGAACTGGCTTGTGACAGGAGCTCACACCATGTACTGTGACATAAAACTCATGTTCCTTAAAGAAGGTGAATTCCCCATTTCTTTGTATGTGTTTGGCACCCAGGTTTCTTTATGTTGCATTCCTGTTCCTTATTTGCAAAAAGGGAAAGGAAAGAGAACTGTCCCAGAGGTTCCTGTGAAAAGGGTAAATCTTGCAGCATGTTCCTTTCCTTGCCTGTGGAGACAAGGCTGCTGTTGTCATTTGGATCATTTCACAGCATGTCTCTGACTCAGAGGCCTTGGCTGGAGCATGGGAATGTGGTCGCCTACACCAGAATAAAAGTCACCTGCAGGGCTGATCTTTGGGGCTCAGTTCAAGGCCAAGAGCCCTTCAACTGTGGGCACTGAAGGAAGGACCAGGGTAGCCACCCTTCCCAAAACCTAGACTAATGCCATTTTCAGCACCGTGTCCTTTGCTGGAGCACTACAGGCCTGGTCCACCTGCAGAGACGGAAGTCTTGAAAACTACAGGCCAAGGGCTGAAAAATTTAAACCCATGCCCACCACGTCAGGGGTGAAGATGCTGACAGTGTTACTTCAGCATCATTGCCAGAATCTCAGAGCCCTTACTCGCAGACAAACTAAGATGCCTACATGCCCTTCCACCCGAGAAAACAGTTACCTTAAATTCTACTTCTTGTATTTGAAAACATATAGCTTGAGAGTGTCAATTTGCAGTGTCACTTAATGATTGTAATATCTGTATAGTTGCCTTTCTTTCTTTCTTTCTTTCTTTCTTT
>REGO01000056.1:6285407-6318692 GCA_010120015.1 Rhombomys opimus | reverse complement strand
CAGATAAGCTGGCAGTATGGTGTTCTGGAAAGAAATTCATTAAGAAAAAAAAGTCTAAAGAAATACCTCCTTTGGGAAGGAAAATAAACCCAGTTGATAGCTAAAGTGAAATGAACTTTTAAAATCTGGTATAAATTACACCCCCCCCTCCTCCGATTAAAACTGTAACAATATTTAAAGTTATTTTAAAATGGAAATTTGGGGGACTGCAAGTGAGCTTTTGGAGGTTAGGCCTTTGGCCCCTCCTGACTTCTCTGAGGCTTTCCATTTTGTTCCAGAAGGAAAACCAGGAAGGCAGCTGGTATAGCTTTAGAATGTTATTTATGAGCAGAATTTCTGTTCACCCTTTGTAAAGGCTATCAAGGGCTGTGTTTATACTTTTCGGTTAGAGCAAAGGCTTAAGCAGTGTGTGAACCACGAGAAAGGCTTCTCCTGAAATGGAAAGGCAGACAGGGAGGATGGCCAGAACCGCTGCCCCCTCTGGGCGTCAACCGTGGGTTTGTGGCCGAAGCTGGTTCCTTGCTGACAGTGAGGAGGGCCAGGCTGCCCTTCCCCGGCCTTCGCGCAGACACTCGGGGAACTGCCGGCCCCTCACCCACCCGGCCGCGCGTGGCCTGCGTGGGGCGTTGGGGGCTGAGAGGCCCACCCTTCCAGGCCGCGGCGGAGGCCGTGGGGACACGTGACCCGTGGCCGGCTCAGCCGGAGGGGAGGGTGGCGGGGGGAGGCCGGGCTCCGGCGTCCTCCTGCTCGTCCTCCCGCTCGTCCCGGCTCCCCGCACCCGGGCCTCGCGGGCCACAGGCCGGCTGAGCACTGGCCGAGCGTGTTTGTCACATTCTGAAGATGCAGCATCCCCGTCTCTCTTGTTTCATTACGAAAAGTCCCAGAGAAACCACCCGCAGGATCAATCAGACGCAGGCAGCCAGACAGTTTTCTTGTACTTTATTAAAGTGTAATCAAACATCGGTTAAGTGGAAAATAAATATCCAGATCTAATAAGCTGCTCAGTCAGATCGTGTAAATGCAAATGACAAGCTGGTTCCCATCTTCCCGCCAGGGGATTGAACAAGCCACAGCAATTGCTCCATCCACCGCGACTGTAAATCAACTAAAATAATGGCTGGATAATGACCAGTTTGCAGTTTCAAGCAGATTGAATGATAACAAACTGCGAGCGTCGCACCAGCTTTTCATTTAGCATCTCATCATGGAGCGAGCAGCCCGCCTAACAGCTTGGCTCCCTCATTACGTTGTTGTGTGCAGCTTGTAAATTCACAGCGCAGCCCGCAGATTACCTGACAAACTTTTGATAGGAGAAACTAGACAATTCAATCCGCCCCATCAATCCTCCGCGCGCTCGCTCGCTCGTCCATCGCCGGGCGCCGCGGCGCGCTGATAACAATATGATGCCTGCTAATGCGGCCCAGGAAATATGGACGCGCCCACGCCCAGAGACGCGCGGGGAGACGCCCGCTCGGGGCCGGGGCACACGCGTGTGCGCGGGGGTGCGGCACGCGGGCGGGGACGCCTCCCGCCCACCGCCCACGGCGGCCCAGCCGCGGTCCTCCGTGGGGCCTCTGCCCGCGCACACGCGCGCCGGGCGCCCAGACATCTCCACTTTTTGTTTTTGCTGATGTTGATTTAGCTGCTAATTGGTGACAGAAATTGTCAAGTAGGTGGCAGATAGCGACGGCGGCAACTTCCGCTCAAGGAGGTGAGAAAATCCTTTCAAAGATGAACTGCCGCCTGAGAAGGGGCGGCTCACTGACTCTCCCAGAGATTTATTGCTCGTATTAAAAAGATAAATCAGAAGGGGAGAGCGAAGGTATAAAGCAGGAATTACAGATGCCAACCAGCCTTTATTTAGAACATGGATCACGGTGTTTGTTTGTGGAATCTGTTTGCTTCTAGGATGTAATTTAACATACTAACACTGAACCTATTTAAACAGAAAGACAGAGAAAGGCTTACTGGCATCTCTGGGGGCGGCTGCGCAACCCTGCTTTGACTTCGCCTTTCCTCAGGAGCATAAAATGAACAGTAATTAGGCTTTGATACTCTGGCAAATGAACAGTAATTAGAATCTGCTACCTCAAGTCCTTAACTCCACTCCTCATAGAATATTCACACCATTATTGAACATTTAGATTAGGCAGCTTCTCTTCGCACAAACGTGGCTCGCCACAGCCCACAGATGGCCCAGGGAAAGAAGAGAGACGATTTGCCAGAGCCTTTGGGCCCACAGAGGGGATTTTCTGGTTATTAGAACCCTACTAGATCAGGGCCAATTATAAAGAAAACTGTCAGTCAAGAGAAAATTGCTACATGATTAGTGAAAAGGACAAAATCAGGTGAAAAGTGTGAATCATTCAGGCAGCTTTGATTTGCTAATCAGGGAAGGAAAAGAACAGGAAAGTCCCCAGCTGTAGCCCCGGTTTACTCTTTTCATTTTATCATGACCTTCTTAGCAGTTACTGATATAATCTCTGCGAAAAAAGAAACAAGCAGCCCTCATAAGCACAGAGACCCAGTCCCAGCGAGCGGGAGGTCAGGCAGTGTAAATGAGATGAGGAGACCCGATAACAATGACGGGACACGAATAATCAAGGCTGGGGTCTCTGCAGTTACAAGGGCAGAAGATTCCTAATTATGTTAATAGTTTTAATAGACTAATTCCCACTGAAAAGCCTTTGTGGAGAGACGCTGCCTTCTCTGGAGAGAACCATGTTGGGAAGCAGCAGGAGTGCTGTTTATTTTCTTAACCACGTTTCTGGGAACTTCTGGATGGCGTTCTGGTAGGCTGTGACATTGAAGGGTGTGGTGGGCCTTTGTCAGGCTGGCTGGGCCTGTAGTTTTCCGTCTCCGGAAGAGACAGGTAGCAGTGGAAGTAGATAATGAAGATCAGAGGCTTGAGACTGTCACAGCTCTGGCAGCTGATGTATTGGGTCCATGCTAATTTTAGACAGAGGCATTGATGGATCCCAAAATCCTGACCACACATCCCATTAGCCTCTGTCTGTGACAGTGGGAGAAGGATGTTTAAAAACAGTGCAAGTGAGGAAAGGGGGAAAAAAGAAAGAAAAAAAAAGAAAGAAAGAAAGAAAAGGGAAGCTGATTGAAAGGGGCACAGCAGTCAAAACAACCCAATAAAATATGAAACGGCTTCAGAAATATTTCCTTGGTCCGTTGCTATTAAGTTAACCTTTTCGGCAGGAAAGCGGGGTGCCAGCTCTTGTTTTCCCGGACATTTGGAGCAGAGGAAGCAGCTCTAAGAGGACTCGTGGCGCTGGGCGGACTTCCGTATGGGAGCCCCGCCTTTGAGAGGGTCTCAGATTAGGTGTCACGTAATTATTCCACGAGAGCCTGAAGTGACAGGCAAGTGACAATCCACACCACTCCAGGGAAACGCTGTGGAATGCTCTTGTTGGTCGTGCTCGGGACAGAGACCCCACGTGTGTCTAGATGAAATTGGCAGTGGCTCCCCACGTCCACGAGAGCAGTGAGGGAGGTTCTGGCTCCTCAGAAAGCTGCCGGAAGCACTGGGGCCCTGGAGTGGGAGAAAGGCCTGTAAGCCATTTCAGAGAGCACAGCCGTTCTCACTTCTCCAGGCCTCCAGCTGGCTCATCCTCAGGCCCCACGGTGAAGGAGCATCCAGGCGGGTCTGGATGGTGGCCTCCATCCCACTGTGGAGTAGACTAGACACTGTGACACACTGCGGAGGATAAAGGACCTCCTCTCTGGACAAATAAGGAAGCTGGTTTGAAGCAGCTCGCGTCCACTCAGATCTCAGCGTCTTCAGGGTAGGGTTGACAAATACTGCTGCATGACGCTCGGAATCCGAGAGGTTGGCTTGACAGACAGGGAGCACAATTATCACAATATGATGAAGGAGTCTCCGTGAGAGCGCACTGCACCGTTAATTACTGTCCTTTTCCTACAGGCTCCTAATGTGAGGAAAAACACGAGTGACAAGTGTGGGAAAGAGCAAGCACTAAATTACTGTCAGAAAAATAAACGCGGCAGCACACTGGTGCTCGGTGATTTACGGGGGCAATTAGCCACCACCCCACAGCGCTGCTGAGGACAGCGCGGCGGGCCCACGGTGGGAGGAGGCTGCGCTGTCCGCAGACGACTCTGCAAACAAGAGAGGGTGTGCGGGCACGCTGGTCCTGCGTGTTCACCCGGGCACCCACCCTCGTGTCCCCCGCCGGCTCGGTAAACAGACACACTCTCAGCTCGGCGCTGGTGCTCCGTGTGCCCAGACACCCCCTTGCTGCTCCCTCCTCCCTCAGGGCGCGTCCCCATCCCTAAAGAAACAGACCCCCCCCCGTTCCACTCTCCCACGGTCCCCTGGCACTCCTGTCATTCTTCCTGGTCCTTCCTCCGTGCGCCACGTTAGTCCAGAACTCCTTGGTGCTGAGGAATTCACTCCAAAGCTCCCCACCGAAATTTGATGTGAAAAAGTGGCCACTAGACCCGGGAAATGAAAAGATAAAGTTCCCAGGATTTGAGCGTTTGTTCACTACCAGGTATTCATTCTCTCTCTCTCTCTCTCTCTCTCTCTCTCTCTCTCTCTCTCTCTCTCTCTCTCTTTATGTGTGTGTGTGTGTGTAACAGAATTCACTTGTTTGGTTCAGGTGAGTGGTAATTAATTGCTGTAGATTCCCTTCTCCGTGTCTTCTATCATAACAAACCTAGCACGGCCGATCAGAGACGCGCAGAGAGACAAAGGCGGTGGTGACTGAGGCGGCATCTGAGAGGAGCAAGAGCAAGGCCGCTGAGGTGGGGCTGCCTCAGGGGGCCGCACACAGGGATCCTTGTCTGTGCAAGGACACCCGGACCTGCTTTTCCCGTTTGCCTCGGCCTGCCTTTAGCTAGGACACCTGCTCTGTTAGGGGCGTGTGCGGTGACTGTGCACACTTAGAGACCGTGCCCCGCACACTTGCCTTTGGCCTTCCAACTGGAGTCTTGAAGAGGTGGAAGCTCGCTCGTGAGCTTGGTGGTTAGAAGCCCGCAGGGACCCATCCAGCTGGCCTGAGCTTACTTCTCTCCTTCCCGCCACTCCCTCACCATCTCCTCATTCCCCTTGACAAGGTGCTGTTGTGTAGCCCGGGCTGGCCTTGAACTCTCTTTGCCTCCTTCAGTCCCAGCATGGGCACTGGAATTAAAGGTGTGTACCATCCCGTTAGACACTCTATGTCTTTGAAGAGACCAGAACAGGAGAAACTTCAGGCTTTTCTCTGTCTTCCACATTCTTAAGCCATTTCCCGCTTGGATTTTATAAGCACACGCTTTTAAAAACATTAATAACGCACCAGGGTTCACTGTAGACTCTCATGTTTGCAACCGCAGCGGCACTGGTTTTCACTTCCCCGTAACAATGGAAGCAGCTCCAGCCATCGAGGGAGATGGATGTGCTTCTCCACAATATTTCAGGCGTATGAAATTACTCAAATCATATGGAGATGCCAGGGCCAATGTGACGTAGACATGTAAGTTAAAAAGTCCGTCAATGCCCGAAGCCCGTTTGTAAGAGCTTCGTGCATTTGGCAGGCTCTCTGCTCCCCAAAGCCATGCTGCGGCTTCCACAGAGTCATCCTGGACGAGCTGCCCACACATAGTCTTAAAGGAATTGAAGGTTTAAGATTTCTACCTTCCCCATAAATTTAGTTTGCCCTTTCTCTGATTGAGGTAGAATATCCTAAAAATGCTTTCTTTCTAAGAGCCGAATTTTTATCTACGTGTTATCTTTATTTAGACAGTATGAATGTCTAAACAAAACATACGGAGGAATGGAGATGGCATTGGCAATTATAGTTATTTCTTGACACCCTTTTGTATCCAGATTTGAGTATCTGCTAATCACAAAACTTCATACTTTTCAGAGAGAGGACTTGGACTAATGAGAACAGAAGGCTGTAACCGTCTATGTGTGGATGTCTGCATTTGTATAGGATGTTTATGCAGTATTCGGACTTGGCTATAATCTATAATTCTTGCCTATTATATCAGTCACAACAATAATTTTTAGATTAATGGTTATAATTTAAGTAAGGCACACATGAAAAGTTTTATGTTCATGCTCGAAAGGAGGATCATTAAATATTCATTATTACTACTCAAATTAGCTGTCATGCTCCACATAACACTTAGCCTTATCATCTTACTGGTTTACATTCAGCAATACGTGACTGGCAGGCAGGATGTGGCTCAAAGCCGTAGAGGATTTTTTGGGGGGCTGGGCAACTGGAAGAGAAGTGATTTTAAAACGTCATCTGACATACTTATGCTGACAAATTATTTAAAGGAACTACTGTGTCATCAATAAACATTTTGTATGTTGGGTTGGGATCGTGGCAGGATTTGCTTCTGGCTGCTTAATTACCCCATGATGGTGAAAAACGGGTTTCTTCCAAGAGTTATGAGGAAAACACTCAGATCTGAAAGTTGAGATGTGGAAGTCATTTGTGTGTACCCAACTTTGTCATGAAAACCCACTTTCCCTGTTTATAAACAGGCACTGAAATCTTGCTTTTTCTCAGCTAAACCAGATTATACAATTTGTTAGTTTTTCCCATCTGTCATCAAATATATTCATAAGAAACAAAAATGTGGAACAGATGGATGTTTATAAATATTGTGACGCACACATATAGAGATTGTGTCTTATCAATCCTTTTTGGAAAGGTTCTTCCATATTACTCAATAATTTTAAATTGGTTTCTGTTCCATAGAAAGCAGCCATGAACTTGATTCTGATCACATGTAACTTTAGAGATTTTTGCCTTAAAGAACTGTAGCCCAGGAACAAATGCAGTTCTGCATTTTTCAACATTGCATCTGGACTCTTCGTAATGATGGTTTATTTTGTTTTATTTTATTTTATTTTTTTTTGCACAGAGGAGAGGAAAAATATATAGGTCCATGAATCAATCTAGATAATGGGGAAGGCGGAATGTAATAAATAATACAGTAACAACCCTAAACTAATGAGCTGTTGCTAAGGTACATCTCATAGGCTCATCCTCTATATAAAAGTCACTAATAACCCCTGGTGTAATCAGATGATAAAGCTCTGCCATAAGGCAACACCTGTGCAATTAGAACTGCAGACTCTTTTGCACGTTCCATTAATTTCTGGATTTTGTAGAGGCGCAGTGACGACACTAATAATCTAGTCCACTTGACTCAGAGTCTACTGGAAACACGGTGTCTAATTAGATAAAGGTAATTAATTAGAGATAAATGGAGCTAATCAGGCTCAGTTAACACTAATTCTCTGAATTAAGACATTTTGGGGCACCCACTATCCCGCTGGCTTTGATATTCCACAGAAAGAATAAGTTCTAGAGGAATCAGAAAAAACCTGGCCTTTGAGAATCAGGCAGTCTTTTGATGGCATATTTAGGCATCTGAGAGTAAAGGAGTTTTCTTTCATATTGTGCTTTAAAAAAAAAAACACTGTTCTCTTGTGCTTAAAGAATTCACTTTGTAGTTCTTCCAATCTGTGCTAGTCTCCACATAAATTTTAATAACCTTTGCTATCATTTTTATTATCTGTCTAGGCCACCAATGGAAGAAAACTGCTAGTTTTTCTAGCCTTTAAATAAGACTTACCTTGTTACATTAAGGAAATGTCAAGACTCATCAGCCTGTACCCCAAAATTCTGCTTTACTTTTTAGTTTTTTGAGACAGAGTTTCAAACTCACATTTTTTTTCAACTGTGTGACCCTGTCTGCCCTGACGCTCCCTCTGTGGGCCAGGCTGTCGTGAACCCAGCAGAGCCAGCACAGCCTGCCTCTGCCTCCCAAGCTGGGGTCAAAGCCCCCCCCCCCCACGCACACAGCCTCAAAATCTGATCCTCTCAATAAAACAAACACGTAACATTTTGATCCCCTGATTCGGATTCTTTAAAGAGGATAAACCTGTTTTCCCTTTGTTGTACTAAATATTCTTCTACTGGAAAAAAAAGAGGCTTTGAAGTAGGAGACATAGGTTCAAATTTTGTCTCTTACTGAGAGGGCAGCTTGGGAAGTTGCTTAACCTTCCATTTCCCTTGATCAGAATGGAAATTAGGGCCCGGTGCAGGTGCTCAGTGGTTACACTGGCTGCTCTTCCACAGGTCCTGAATTCAATTCCCAGCACCCACATGGTGGCTCCCAACCATCTATAAGGGATCTGATGCCCTCTTCTGAGCTGCAGGTGTACAGGTAGACAGAACTCATGCACAGGAAAAACATTAATGATAAGCGGATATAATCCTGATTTACGGGGTAGTGACACCAAGAGGAGGTTAGTCTGTGTATGCTGAGGAGGACACTAAAGTTTGTCTGTTACTGGTCTGGCGTTGAACAGGTGACTTAGTGTCACATCAGATTGACTACAGAATGATCACAAATGTCTCATTGCTCATTTTCACAGTAATCTCTGTACTGCATTTAAAGACATTTAATGGAAGACCAAGAATTTACTCCTTAGCTAGGTGCAGCGGTGCACACCTGTAATCCTAACACTTAGGGAGGCAGAGGTAGGTGGATCTCTGAATTCAGGACAGCTGAATTCAGGATGTCCAGGGCTTCACAGAAAAACCCTGTCTCAAAAAAAAAAAAAAAAAAAAAAAAAAAAAAAAAAAAAAAAAAAAAAAAAAAAGTATGTACTCCTAAATAATCAGAAAAAAGAGTCTCAAATTTTCTATTGCAGAATGTAGGTTCTAGGAATCGAACCTGGGTCATCAAGCTTGCCAGTAAGTGCTTCCCTCACTGTGCCACCTCACCAACCTTCTGCTTTGGTCTTCTACACGGAAATAACTATTCTTCTTGGCAAGTTGCCATTGGTACACCAGGACTGGACAGATTTGCTCCCAAATACATTCTAAAATATACCCTCATCTGAAATAGACATTAGGTCTTTTTCCGGCACTGCTGCTATCTTGTCTCCCGTCGACTCCACAGTGACAGAGGAGACACACCAAATAATGCGTGTAACAGTGTGAGGCACAGATCAGTCCCTGAAAAGCCAGGTCTGTATGACTTTGTAGTACCTCAGTGCCCCTTGCTGGCTTTACAGTGGAATGAGCCCTGGGCTGAGTCTTTGTATTTGGAGACAAAAACTGTCTTTTTTTTTTTTTTTACTTTGAATGTTTTTGTTTTTTTTTTTTCCAGAGCTGAGGACCGAACCCAGGGCCTTGCGCTTGCTAGGCAAGCGCTCTACCACTGAGCTAAATCCCCAACCGACAAAAACTGTCTTCGTGAGAGGCCGGCTCTGTGTCTCCAAGGCTTTATGTCTGGCTTGTGTAGCATTAAACGTTTGTAACCTGCTATGAAGGAATGCCAGGAAGTGACTGTCAGTCTTTCCCAGCCAATCTACTGGAAGCTGCTTAGAACAAAAAGGCCAAGGAAGGGTTTTCTTTGCCCTGTGACGGATAGAGTAGCAGTCCCTGCCTGCTGTGCCCAGGACTTAGACCACGCATCCGCTAGCCCTCAGCTCTCCTGGGTCATTGACTGACACAGAGACTCGAGTGGAGTTTCTAGGCAAATGGCCAGCGCAGGTTTTCCATGGAGCGTCCGTACCGACAAATTGAAAATCACGTGGATTACGCACCCACCCCGTTTGGCTAATCGCAGTCACTGAAAACGTGCCCACTTTTTCTTTCCTTCTTTGCGTTAGACCTATACCATGCAGTGGTTTCCCCACCCCAAAGCTGAACTTGGCCGGAGGAGCCAGTTTAATCAATAAGACAGAAGCAAAGATATTTTGGGCAAAGACTTGAACAAAATAAATCCTTTGGTATCTGGGCTTTACTTATTTGCTCTTGAAACCTTGGACAGGGTGTTAAATGAGCCCAGACCAGCCATGGGGATTCTGTTATTTAGCTTGTTGTCTTCCTCCCCTAATCAATGGTCTGTCAACCCTAAGAGCAGAGCACCTGGATTGCCAGCAACTGACTATGGAACCACCTCTGGGCCTGACTTGGGCTACGTTAAATCCTGGGCTAAGCCTACACATTTGGAGAAAAGATGAGCTTAATGAGAATTTGCTGTAGCGTCTGAGACCTTCAAGGGATGACATATAGGATGAACAGGACTGAACGAAATAGCTATTCAATTAAACCACAAGTTTCAAGGTCCTTTGGAAAAGGACAATAGGTAACTGATAGACCAGACAATTTCCATGTTTAATATCTGTGGAAACCCAGATAGCATAAACTATTTGGTTGCCAGCATTGTAGGAGAAGCATTGTAGAAGCAGGAGAAGGATGGTGTCTTCAGGAGAAATGGGAAAACAGAGAAGGCCTCTGAACCGTGAGAAACAGGAAAGGGGGCTCAGAGTCCAGTCTTTTGGGTAACAGATCAACGCTGGAGTCAGGACTTGTAGAGAAAGGCTAGGCCGGGGCTGTGGAGAGCAGCTGAGGTGTGGGCTAGGATGAGGACGTGCAAAGGGAGCAGAAACACAGAGTGGGAACACAGCCAGAGGGAACTTGGCCAGCTCCTTCCAGGAGTAAGCTGGGGAGGGCTGCTGGTGGTTTCAGTGCCATTCTCAGTCACTGAAGGCCATTCACAGACATCTCATTGTAACCCAGCGGACTAGACATGGGAAGGACCACAGCCTTGCCCATTTTGTCACAAAATGGACAGACCCATTAAGGGATGAGACAGAAAAGGGACGATGTTTTCACCTGGTCAGAACCCTGGGTTGGTGATGGGACCCGGCAGTGGGGTGCTAATGGCCCTCAAGAGAGCAGCAGCAGAAGGACTGGGGGGAAGAAGCATTGAGGAAGCTGGGTCAGAGCAGCACTTTGGAGACAGGGCAAAGGCAGACGGGAACACCCGGGCTGACCTCAAGGGATTCATTGGTGCCACGGCTGAAAGAAGGATATTGGTGCCCGAAGCAAGTTCAGGTGTGTTTTATCTAGTGGGACCTGAAAGGGAGTGAGGACGCAGAAGTCACAGCCGTCACTCACTCCTGTGAATCCAGTGAGGGGCGGCAGAAAGCTTCTCAGGGGGTGGGCGCTCATGCTCACAGTCCTGAGGGTCTACAGCAGAGACCCGAGGCCCCTGGGACAGGAACCTAGTAACAGAGCCCATCAGCCCCCCTTATGAGCAAGTTTTGTTACACAAGAATGAAAACAGATGGGTAGGAACGTGCCTCTGGGTTCAAACATTGTAAGGAGTGCGCTTGCATGCTCAGCTGCTTAGGCAGGCGAGGTTCTGTGGGTTTTCTTACGTCTTCCTCACTTTAATCCTCGCTACCGTCATCACCCAGAAATTGTCTCGGCGCAGTTCTCAGCACACCCCGTGTTCACTAGTGTTCAAAACAGAACGGGCTGACTCAATGATGAGCTCCCAACTCACTATGTCCCCAGCTCTGGTCGCCTGTAGGCCCGTTCATCCTGAGACCAGCATCCTAATGAGCTAGCCAAGGCTCTGTCTGACATAGCTAAAGCCCTTCTTCGATACTGACAGGATCAAATCCAAACGACTTAGCCTAGAATACCCAGGCCTGCTGTGACTCAACTTCAGCACTCTCACAAAGCCTCCCCAGACACACCCCAGCCGTAGCCAGCCTACTCCAGGTGTGCTGCACTTGAGATGTTTGCATCTGTACCTTGCCCAACCTGTTTCTTCCTGTAACACTTCTCCATTGCATCCTTTGTAACATGTCTATTCCAGGGAAGTCTGGGCGATGTTTCTGTGAGCGGCACGCCTCTCCTGAATCTTCTGGATTTATCCTTGTTAGAGGACCTGGCAAATATGAAGAGCATTTGTTTATGGACACACCTACATGACAGTATGCACAGAAAGCAGTTTCCTTTCTACACCTCTTTCTTCAGTGCGCCTCACACCAGCCATCTGGTGTGTTCTTCATGTTTAAGTAAGGATTTGGTCTAAGGCTGCTCTGGGAAAATTTCCCTCCTTTCTTTCCCCACAAACTGTCCTGGGTAGAGTATCACCTCAGTTACTGTCTTGGTAAAGTAAGGTGCAATTATGAGTCCGGTTTGGGCTGCGTGGTCATCGTGTGGCCCCACAGGGAAATATGACAGGGACACTTGATTTCACTGTATGTCCTTAGAAATGCCCCTCGTCCTATTCTCAGTGTCTGGGAGGAAGATGCAGTGGACACCCACACTCACACCAGCCCCTCCCCTGTTTTTCTCAGGAGAATGCTCTGATATTTATTTGCACCCAGCCTTGGAGGATCACTGGAAACTTGCCCAGTGCCAGTGAAATATACCATGACGTCACTGCAGCACACCCTTTTCTGGCAGGCTTCGCTTCTATTTGCTGAAGATGTTTTCACATGAACATCCTTCTGGTGTAAGTTCAGGCTGTTATCAGCTCTATTTTTTTTTTTTTTGATGAGTTTATAGCTACTACCATTTCCTTAATCTACCCAGAGAAGTGTCCACGGAATTGAACATTTACCTTCAAAGACAATACCATGTTCTCCATTCCATTCTGGGGTCCCAGAATCGCCTGCAGGTGTGACCTCCATGCCACATGAGGAACGAGCTCTTGCTCCATTTTACTTGTGGACACAGAGAGTTGAATCTTCAACTGAGAACGAGGTGAGATGGATCGCACCGGGGCAGATAAATGGCAGCCACTGTCTTCAGCCTTGAAAGATAACATTCTGAATTCTCCTCCACAGGCAGATTAATCCTTCCCCCTGAAAGGGAAATTATCGAAGGCAGCAGAGTTCTGCCTGAGTAAGCCACGTGCCCAGAGCCCCACCGGTGTTTCCTGGATGTCTCTGTGGAAGCAGCTCTTCCGTCCTGGCCAGGGGAAGCATGTGTCATCCTGGATGTGTCCATGGAAGTAGCTCTTCCGTCTGCCCAAGAGGAGCGTGTGTCAGTGAGCAAGTGTGTGTGCTAGCCATTGGTGTGGACCGACATTTATCAACTGCAGAACTGTAAAGGCCAGAGGGGACGCCAGGCACAGTAAAGGCTCCAAACACAGGGCCAGGGCTCAGCAAACATTTGGCTTGAGCTTTTCATGGATTTTATCGTACACTGTCAATTACTATAGAGTATTTGTGGCTCAGTTGTATATTCTTATCACAAAAATATGGCTACTGCTCTTTTGGCTATTTAACAGGCCTCAGACATCTGGCAGAAACCATTTATTTAAATATTTCTTCACAAGACAAACATGCTTCCTCACACACTGAAAGAATTCCATGAGTGTTCTTATAAGCCAGCCTGAGTAAGAAAAGCATTGTTCCGAGAGAAATTTAACTGCATTGTGGTTACCAAATATTTAATATTTTAAAGAGGAAGTTCTAAAATTTAATAGATGATTTTATTATTACTCTTTGAATGTAATTAACTAGGGCTGCACTTTAAACTGCTCTATTCTGGTTACTGAAATAGGTTTTATGGTTTACACTGGGGGGAAAACCCTCTGTCAGACTGTGGGCCTCTCCCTTGGCGCACATTATTATGGTCTCTTTAGAGACCAGCACGCCATTTTGCTGTCAGTGGTCTTGTTCTAGTAGAGCAGGTTTATATATGCAATCCTCTTGGGAATTGGTGTCAGAAAAAGGATCCCCAGTTAGCAGCTGACATAGTTCCTGCTCACAGTCAGAAGAGCGCCTCAAGCAGCAAATGAACACATATTTCATTTTTTATGTGCTGATAAAATGTTATATCATTAAGTCAAAAGAACATATTTGTCTCGTGTAGGTTGACTTTAGGAGATAGCTCTTGCTTTCAGTATAAACGAGGGCTTGTGGCTCATGAGAAAATGCTCTGCAGAAGCCAGCTGGCTAGGACCTGCCTGAGAGAAAGCGGCCTGTAAGCCTCAAATGCCAGTTTTTCCAGGGCTGTCGGCACACTCAGGTCTGTTCTCAGATACTTTAAGTCCCGAGAGGGCTACAGAGGAAGCCAAACTGTGTGGAGTTTAGTTTATACTTGTATATATTTTTCAAACACTCAATTCCCATCTAATTGCTTTATCAGATCACGGAATCCATCCACTCATTTATCAGCAAATAAATGTTTAGCAGCAACAAATATGTAGTAGGCGCTAGTCTAGGCTCATGCCAAAGGGCATAAAATACAGCAAGTGCTTGCTCTGTAGGAGAGTTGTCTGGTGAGGACGTCAGACAGACGGGAAGATCTGATCACAGAGAGCACGTCCTCCACATGAATGCGCTTGGCTGTTCTGTTATTAGGTGCCGTGCCCATCAGCGTGAGGCCGGAAGTGCCAGTCAGCAGCTGGATGGCACCTGGTACACAGCAAAAACTTTTTGGATAAATTAATTAGTGGTGGAACTGATGCTATTAAAAATGAGTGTAATGACTGTCCTGGCTAGTTTTTATGCCGGCTCGATACAAACTAGAATCGTCTGAGAGGAGAGGGTGCAGCAATGGGCTAGGGCCTCTCATGGCAATTACTAAGGAAATGTCCCCAGAGTCCTGGGTCCTATAAGACAGCAGACTGAACAAGCCGTAGGAGCAAGCCAGGAAGTAGCGCCCCCCACGGCTTCTTCATCAGCTCCTGCCTCCAGGTTCCTTACCCATTTGAGTTCCTGAATTGTCTTCCCTCCATGGACTGTGGTTCAGGATGTGCAAGCCAAATAAACCCTTGCCTCCCCAGGCCGATTTTTGTCATGGTGCTTCATCACAGCAATAGTGACCTAACTGAGTTTCATCACAGCAATAGTGACCTAACTAAGGCAGTGCTAAGCCACACTGCATTGTCACTTGTGACAGCAATAATGAGAGCAGTTTGAAAACAGGAGGTAATGTTTTAAATCTTGAGAGAGGGGTTTTTAAAAATTACTGTTGATGGCAGAATAACTTAAAAGGGTCTGAACTTAGTATGTGGAGCATTGGTTCAGAGTGAGGAGTGGTATAGGAAGAAAAAAGAATGATATTTAAAGTGATGGTTGAATTTGGACCATACCTTAGGTTTGTAAATAAACATGTTGTATTTTTTTAAATAGTTGTTAATCATAAATTAGAAAATGCTAGAAAAGATGAGATTGAGTGTTGGAGTGAAAGAGAATGGAAGCCTCAGTCTTCTCTTGTCTAAGATGTGAAGGTTGTTTTGGGAGTGTGAGGATGAAAGCAACAAGAGACTACAGGTAAAATTCTCAGTGCAACTCTCAGCTTCAGATAACAAATCCATCGTTTAACCGACACACCAAACAGGAGTCATGCTGAGACTTTCAGGCTGGGTAAGACTCCCCAGGGATGATGCCCGTCCTGACTTTATTAACAGATCTGCTGGAGGTCAACCCAGGGCCTCCTGTGTGGCAGGCAGGGTCTCATGTGTGAGCCCTCAACCCCTCAGTATTCACAAGCTGAGGTGACTTCACAGAGAAGAGCGAGGGCTGGTCACTCTCAGGTGTAAGCTTCACGGTCACCAAGCACTTTCTCCAAAGCGTTGTGCTTCCTGGTTCTCCCAGATTCTTTAAATGGCACAGCTGTGTCCAGACCTTTCCAAGAAACCTCTCACACTGGGCGCTCGCTCTGGTTCCATTGGAGACTTGAGTTTTTCTTCAAGGCGCTCAGTGTACTCAGTTTCTGGGTTCCCTTTTGCCTCTGGAGACCCAGAACTAGCCCAGGCTTGGGACACTCTGCTTAAAAAGGATGCTTTCTTTTTCTTTTTTTTTTATGTCAACTTGGCAGGACCAAGGAGATGCCCAAAGAGCAGCTAAGACATAGCTGGGTCTGTGGAGCTGTCTGTGATGAGAGAAGCATATGAATTAGCAGATCAAGTTAAAATCAACAGCCACAAATGTCCCCACCAGGACAGGCAGGTGTCACCCAGTCTCCTGAAGCACTGATTAAAATAAGAAGGCAGAGGGAGGGTGAATTCAGTCTTGGAGATGAAGTGTCTGTCTTTTCCTGCTGTTATTTGCACTTTCAGTTTTGGGGAACGTTGGTGTCTGTGTTTCACAAGTCTGTGGACCTGGACTCCAGGCTTCATATTAAATATGTGAATTATACTCCTGCTGTTCGCGTGTGTCCATCTTTCATACGAGAGACCACCCTGTAGTCTCATGAACCAGTTCCCATAATGCCCTCTCTGTCTCTGTCTTTCTCTCTCTCTCTTTCTGCATGTACACAATTGTGGAGGGCGAGCTTAATGTCCAATGTCTTTCTCAGTTGCTGTCCACCCCATATTTTGTGTCAGGGTCTCTAACTGACACTGGGGCTTTCTCTTTCAGCTACACTGGCTGGCCCAGGGATCCTCCTGTTCCCCTCTGCCCCCCCCCCTTCCCCAGGACTGGATTCACAGCAACACAGCTTTTGTGTGAGTGCTCAGGTCTAGACTCAGGGTCTCGCATTTGTTGGCTGAGACATCTCCCCAGCATGGGGAGGTAAATGTTTTAGGAGGTAAATGGCAAAGCTGGCCTCTTGGTCAGTTAGTTGCCTTGAAACACAAAGTCAAACAATTGGTTGTGCTTAAATCCTGGTTGCCCTAGGAATGCTGGTCTTCAAGGTTGTTTTACTTCTGAGCAGGTGCAGTGAAAGTGCCTGTTCATAGCGGTCATCTGGAATTCCAGGATGGCCAGTAGGGAAAACACCTCTATAGCCATCAGTGTGAACAGATGGGTTTCTAGACCCTACCACTGTCTCCTGTCCTGTTCCTCACAGCATGCCAGACCTGGTAAGGATGAAATGAGTGTGTCTAGTTCTGTGACTCTTTCCTTCAGGAAACTAGAAATGATGGCCCATCCTTTGCTGTTTATTATCCATGACTCTTTGTCCCTGTTCATGAGAGTAGCTGAGAAGTTGAAGAGAAATCCTCCTGTCTATGAATTCTGCCTTCTCTCTCGCCCCTCAATGAATTACATAAAGAAAATAACGAAGGAAGGGGTTGGAGAGAAATTTCATACCAAGCAAACTGCTGAATTACCCACACTATTTGGTGAGATGATTTTTTTTCTTTTGCCTGAATCAGACGCTGATCATAATGGTCAAAATTGGACTCAGTACTTTCTTTTAGCTTGCTCATTATCATTCAAGATGCTCAACAGAATTATTAAATTCAGAGTAATATGGCGCACCTGGTTGGGACACGGTGAGCGATCTGGGTTTCTGTCACTTTGCTAAGGATGAATTCCACCCAAGGGTGTACTGTGAACTTGGCAAATAGCATTATAATACTAAGAGAATATTGCCTATCGGGTACCAGGACTTGATGATTAAATTTAAGTGTGTACTGTCCACATAAAACAAATAATGCTCTTTTTTTAAACTTTTACTGTGAACATTCATCACAAGTGCTGAAGATGCACAGTTGCTAATTATTGTGTTTTTAACTTGTAATATACTGTAAATTTTGTATAATACTGCTGTGACCTTATACGGAATAGGAAAGATGACAGGAGGCCCATAATTATTGTATGGGGAAGAAATGCCTATAATTATCTACTATTTTTAGGACCAGCGTGCATGGCCTCTTAATTTACATAAGCTTTAGACATTCACACATTTTCTGTCTTTGCTTGCGGATGATAAATTTTGCTCAAATGAAATCAGGAAGATATATGTTATTTAGCCAGCTGGGGGCTTGATTACTGAGAGCAGCACAGGCTTGTGCCAGCAAAAAACGGAGCATTTGTCTGGACGGGATTTGTTTAAAGGAGACTCCAAAACAAAATAAAAATAATTAAAAAAAAAAAACCCACCATATTACTATATTGGGGCCTGATGGCATTTGATTGCTTTTTAAAGAACTGGTTAAATTATCCTGTGGAAAAGCATTAGCCTAACAAAGAGAAGATGTCCAGATTTATCACAAGGATGGTGGTTATGACAGCACGTTCTTATTAGAGAGGAGCGCTTGATAGCATTACGCCTCCAGTGTTCAAGGAAACCAGGCATGCTGCTGAAGAGTGCAGCTCCTGTGCTGTGAGCACGTGCTGTTAGCCAGGGCTGTCACCCAAACCAAAGGCTCTCTCTGTCTCTCTCTGTGTGTCTCTCTGTCTGTCTCTGTCTCTCTCTCTCTCTCTGCGTCTCTTTCCCTCTGTCTCTGTCTCTCTATCTCTCTTTCTTCAAGACAGTGTCTCTCTGTGTAGACCATGCTGGCCTTGAACTCACAGATATCTGCCTGCCTCTGCCTCCCAGAGTGCTAGGATCACAGGTGTGTGTCACTGTGCCTGGCTTTTTTTTTTTTTTTTTATCATGGAATTTTTCTCTAAAAAGATTAAAAATGACTACTGCAAAAATAGCCTGTTTTCCTAAAGCATATAAAAGAATGGTTTTAAACAGAGTTTTTGGTGTGTGTGTGTTTTAGGAAATGACTATTACTTTTGTTATTATCCTAGAAGTTACAAATAGAGTTATAATTAATTTTTTTACAATTTATTTTATCTTGACTTAGGAGAGGTTGTATATACATGAATGCAGGTGCCTGTGGAGGCTTCGGTTTCCCCTGAGTTACAGGAGGGGCACGCTGCCCAGCATGGGTGCTGGGAACTGAACTCGGGCCCTCTGTAGAACATGCATGCTTTTTTTGGCCATTGATTTGTTCCTTCACTCTTGATTTGGCTGTCATGCTTTTGTGGTTATCTCTCATAGATTATATCTAGTATTTTATCAAGAACTTCAAAATGTTGACAATTCTGTCATCTCGTTCCATATCTCAGGTTTTATCAAGAGTAAGCTTCATCGACTCTTTGGTAAGCTATGATGAATTTGACCCAAACTCCCTTTACAAACTTTCCCTTTGTAGAACCATGCTTTGGATTTCCACAGATACAGGAACCTCTGGGGTTTTGGTGATATGCTGGAGTTCAGACATCAGCCTAGTGACTAGGTCTCCTGTACACATTCAGCAAGCATGCAGGAACACTAACTCCCTTCAAGTTTCAGTTACCATCAGCTGTACTTTTGAAATGACCACAATTGTTTTTCTGACCTAGATAGAATTGCCTTTCTTCCAGCCTTTCTTCCAGCCTTGTCCCTTTACATGACACAGCTTGAGGGATGCTATGGTTTTCTTCCCAGCCCCAAGCACCAGATAAAGACTCATGAGACTCAAAATATTATTTACAAATACCTAGGCCATATAGCTAGACTCCTCTCTGACTAGCTCATAACTTAAAATAACCATTTGTTGTATTCTACATTCTACATACATGGCTGGTTATCTGTGCTCAGGTACCATGTGTCTGCTCTCCTCACATCTTGCGGGATGAATCTCTTGCATCTATCCCAGAATCCTTTCTGCCTGCTGGATGTCCCACCTTCTATTTTCTGACTCAGCTGTAGGCTGACAAGTGATGCTTCCACACAGACACAAGAGAATCCTACAGAGAGCAAGTTCTATGACTCCGTTCTTCTTTCAGGTTTTTTATTGTGTTCATTTATGTACACAGGTATGCATGCATATGAACAGGGATGAACATACCGCTTTGGGAGTCAGCATTCTTAAGTTATCAAAATGGTCCTGGGGAATTGATCTCAAATGCCAGTACCCACTAAGCCACCTTTCTGGCTCTGATTCTTTCTTTCTAAAAGATATGCTTTCAACACAGTGTTTGACACATAATAAAACCACAAATCTATAGTCTGAAAAAATGGATAATGGAATGACGAAAGCTTGGGGACAGTGCCAGGCTGCCGAGGTGATCCTGAGCGCTGTGATCCAATAGAAATGAGTCTGGAATTGAGCTACTCATTAGTCTGCTCAAATCTGTGTCTGACCTTGACTTTCTGTTTATAACATAGACTTGCTTACCCCAGGCTTTTCGCATAGCGATTGTCAAAGTTTAGCAATGTATAAGGCCTGGGGGTACAGGCCTCAGCAGAGAAACAAGTGGCCACAAGATGGACACACTCTTTTTTTCCCCCTCTCTGGGCTGGCTATGAGGGAATAATCGTACTTGCTTCTTAAAGGTACTATGGGACTTAATGTACACTAAATAAATCTCTTGAGTGTGAGCCTGCGTGTGTGTGTCTGTGTGGTGACGTGTGTGTGTGTGTGTGTGTGTGTGTGTGTGTGTGTGTGTGTGTGTGTAAGTGCAGAGGCTCGGCTCTCCTGCCTCTCCTCAGGAACCATCCACTTACTGTTTGTTTACTTTGAGATGAGCGGAGACTACGCACACGTGGCTCAGGAGCTTGGGCTCTTATAGGACAGAAAAGGGAGAACTTTGGGGATGGAGCATTCCACCTGCCTGTCAGGTCTGCTGTGTGGACGTGGCAGACATAGTGGGTTGGGTGTGTGTGTGTGTGTGTGTGTGTTGGAGACTGGGAGGTCGGATCTGTGTAAATAAATAAATCAACTCAGAGAAACTAGTCCTTCAGGAGAAGCAGTAGAATCAAGTGCCCAGCTGCCCCTGAAGCTAAGCGTGCCAGCTTGGGGTCAGTTTGGAAGGAGTCTTCCCTACAAGTTCATCAAGCAAGTCAGGGCACTCCGAGAATGACAACAGACTCTTTTGTCAAGGTTTGACAGCAGTAGGAAACTTTGACTTCCACAGAGATTGAAATGTGCCTGTTTTCTCACCAAAGCCGAGACCCATTTGCACAACAAGCAAAAAGACAAGGTAAACAACTTCTTTTGGCGACTCTCCAAGGTCGTTTTTTCTCTGGATGGCTTCCCAAGAACTCTGTGACACTGCCTCACCCAGGAGTGAGCTCAAACACTGGGGATTCTTTCAATATTCAAAAAGGGTCACTTCTCTGAAATGTGCTGGCTTCCTCGAACAACGTTCTCATTTAAATTACATGGATTCCAGAGCAGCCCTGGCCAGGAGGTGAAGCAGAGCAAACTCACATTCTTTGACTACAAAAGCACACGCGTATTTTTGATGAGCCCGCACTGCCGCCTTTGCAGGCGTAGATTGCTGTTTTCTTCCCTTTTGCCTACAAGGAATGCCATACGTAGGCACAAACTAATACCTTCATTACTTATCCTAGTCTCACTGCACTAAATCACTGTACACGGAGAATCTGCTGTTTTGTTTGGTTGGCAGTTGCTTGTGCTAATGGATCACGAGGATGTTTCCTGGTTTGCGTCTTTTGATGGCTTTAGTGCAAGTGGGCACCCGTTAGACTCAGAGTTGGTGTATAAAGACAAGATGAGGGTGGTCCTCCATTGCCCTGACCTTTGGCGCCTTGTAACCCACCTTCTACTGTGACTAAGAAACTTACCTCTCCTCTGTGGTTGTGGCAAAGTGTGCCAGTCTTCATTCCTAGATGGTGGGTGTCTCTGTTAGAAATCAGGAGAGTGTTCCTCTCTGCGTTCACTAGGATGGTCATTGTCCATACAGAAGAAATGGCAAGCAACCACGGGTTTTCCAAATGAAAACTTTGGCTTGCATGATAACTAAATAGCTTTTTGTGCGGTGCTGGGAAACGTCACTGAACATACTCACATTGAACATCCCTTACAAAAAGTTCTCAGGGAAAGGCCTGAAGTCCAGAAGTGCTAGGCAAGTCATCTGCCTGAGCGCTGACCCTCCCGATGCTCCGTCAGCGGGGTCACCATTATCTTAATTACCCAGGCCTTTGGGCACCTGTTACGGGAGAGTGAGTTTTTACCAGCATCGCTCCAATGCAGACCCGCAGTGCCAAATTACTCAATTCATCTTCTTCCTCCAGCATGGTGCCTGTGGCCTGTCATTTCCTACATGGGCTGGGCACTATGCCAAGCGTCTTACAGGCCATTCTATTTGATCAAACAACCATGCAATGAGGTGTGCCCTTTCCAATGGCAACTTCTAGGCACCTTGCCAATAGTCATATCCTAGGCGATCTGGGACAAGGGTGGGGACCAATTACACTGAGGGCCCCAACTCCTTGCCCCTTTGTCTTAGGTAGGATACCACTGCTGCGATGAAACACCGTGACCAAAAGCAACTTGGGGAGGAAAGGGTTTATTTGGCTTATACTTCCGCATCATTGTTTAATCATAGAAGAAAGACAATCAGGACAGGAACCCAAGCAGGATGGGAACCTGGAGGCAGGAGCTGATGCAGAGTCCACGGAGGGTGCTGCTTCCTGGACTGCTCCCCATGGCTTGCTCAGCTGCGTTATTACAGAACCCAGGACCACCAGCCCAGGGATGGCCCCACCCACAATGGGCTGGGCCTCTCCATCAATCTCCAATTAAGAAAATGCCCTGCAGGTGTGCCGCAGCCTGATCGTATGAGGAGGAGTCCATCCCTTTGGAGTCCACCTTTGCGTCTGAACTCAGCCATGTGTTTGATTTGAAGAACAACATTATAGCAGAAGCCGTATAAACAAGCTTAAAGAGTTGCCTGCTAGTTTCTGTTTGTACTTTTGTTCCCTCTCAGGGGCATGAAGAAACACAGGCCCAGACAGGGTGTTGGAAGACCTAAGTTACTTTATTTGTTCCATGCTTGGTCACATATGATCAGTCTCCAGACTTGTGGGAACAGCCAGGAGCTTCCCATGTATCTAGGCTCCAAATCCATTACACAGGGATTCCTAATGCAGTCGTCTTCCTGTTAACACCAAGCCCACACCCAGCCAACAGACTGCTCATATTAGACTCCCCCAGAGAGATGTAATCAATAGAGCAGTCATAGGTTGTTCTCGTTTGCTTTTCCTGTTCCACGAGCAGCTATGGAGTTAATCGTGTCTCACAGGTCACAGTTAATTGTCAAGGGGAGGCAGGGACCTGGAGCAGGAACTGAAGCAAGGGCCATGGCAGCATGCTGCTCACCAGCTCTCCATGGCTCGTTCAGCTTGCATTTTATATATGTCCGGATCAGGATCACCCAACTAGAGGCGGCACTGCCCTCAACAGGCTGGACCCTCTCACACCGTCAGCAATCAAGAAAATAGCCCCACACACCTGGCTAAGGGCCAGACTGGTGGAGCCGTTTTCTCAGTTGAGGTAGCTTCTTTCCAGATGACCCTAGCGTATGTCAAGCCGACAAAAAGGTGATCAGAATAAATAAATAAGAGAAGATCTGTGATGGGATGGCTTGCACAATTAGAGAGGTCAAGAAGTTCCATGCTGGACTGTCTATGAGCTACAGAGTGTGGGACCTGGCCTGATTCAGCTCAGACACAGAAGCCTTAGGACAGAGGAAGTCTGAGGCCCAGAAGCCTCGGAGCCTAGGAGGCTGCTGATAGTCCCGACACCAAAGGCAGAAGAACTCCAAAGACGTCGGAATTCTCATAGTCGAGAGTATCCTGCTCTGGGGAGAAGGCAGAGAGAAACTCCCTTTCTTCCACCTGTCATTCCATCTACACCGGCTGATGGAGAGATGCCCGCTAGAGGATCCACACTGAGGATGGATGGTCCACACTTTGTTATGGCTCAAGACGGCCTACTCTGGAACCAACACAGGCTGAGAAACAGGCTTAGCAGCCACCTCGCATCCGTACTAGTTAGTGTCCTCTCCATGTGGCTAGGCACTAGGACCAAGGCAACCTGCCGTAGAAGGGCTTATTTGGTTTGTGGTTCCAGACGGTAAGAGTCTGTCATGGGCAGGAAGCAGCAGCCACAGCGCTCAAACAGAAGGCAGAATGGTGAGCAGGAGGTAGAGAAGAGCGGCCTGGAAGTGGAGTGTGGCTTGGAAACCTCAGAGCCTGCCCCCAGTGACGTCCGTTTCCAGCAAGGCTGCACATCTGGCCAAACGCCACCAGCAGCTGCCAACCCCGCACTCAAACGCTGACCCTGTGGAGGACATTCTCACTCAGAGCACCACCGTGTCCTTCAAGCCAGTCAGGCTGGCACCTAAAACTACCCACATGCTACCCATTTCTCAGTAACTTTACTGCCTGAAAGAGATCTCACGGTTTCCTATCTGGCAAGCAAGAAAGCTTACGAGGAGCCAGAGGGAGGTCTGGCAGTGTCTCTTCATGCTGCCATCCCAGGAAGAGGAAAAGTGGTGACGCTAAAAACAGGCTTGTTCTTAACTGGACATATCTTCGGGAACAGCAGGCCACCCTCCCGGTGTTCTGACTGCGCCGTAAACAGGATGCAGTCAGGGAGGACACTGGTCCAGGCTCCTTGTCTTCATGCCCACAGGAGGAAACAAAAGGACAGAATCCCTGAAGAGTCAGACAGGAAATAAACGTAACTGCCCCTTCCAGGTACCGTGTCCCACATCGTGCAGGGAGAAAAACTTCTCAGGGGTCCCTCGAGAAGGTCATAGTTGAGGAGCAGAGTGATTCCTTTCCTCTTCCTACCTCATCACTAAGGATCCAGTTTGCTCTAACCCCTCTTACCCAATAGAGCATGTCTGGAGTCTGGCACTTAAGGAAGGATGGACGGTGCCTGGGTGGAGGAAGTAACTTTGAGCTTGTTTACAGGATATAATGTTAATGCAACAAAAGCTATCACTTTCCCATAAGAAATAGGACTGATTTTGAAATTAAAAGATCAATACCTACTAGGTTCTCTGAAGAGGAAATGCTCAGGTATAAATAAGACAAAACACATACAAGCTCTATGTGAGGAAAATGGCAAACTTCGATGAAAGACACTAGCAAGAACTAATGAAAAGGGTGGGACTGGGAAGAAAGGAGGGAGGTAGCTTCTAGCTTCTTTCATTATGTAAAGTGAATAAATAAATAAGCTTTAAAAAAAAAAAGAACTAGTGAAATGGACAGAGATTACCATGCTAGTGAATAGGAAAAATATTGTTAAAATGTCATTTCTTCCTGAATTTGTCAATTTGGTCAAACTTCTGCCGATTAATTTTTTGTGACTGTCAACAGACCCCACAGTTTGATGAGAAGGATCCAGAAGTTGCAGCACAAAGACTGCAGAAGAACAAAACTGGAAGACAGAGTCTCCTCCACTTCAGCACTACGGTAGAGCCACAGCTTGGTGTGGTCAAGAAGAGAAGACAAATGGAGAAAGGGGACAGAGCAGAGGCTGGAAGGGACCCTGTTGGGGTACACAGCCAGCGACCTCTAGTCTAAGACAAAGACAGCACTTTATGGGGAGTTTTGCTTCCCATAAAACTGTAGACTCTGTTGACAGTCACAAAAAGTAAATTGCTAGAATTTTGACCAAATTGACAATATCAGGAAGAAATGACATTTTAACATTATTTTTCCTGTTCACGGGCATGGGGATCTCATTTAGCAAACAACTTTTTGCAAACCACTGGAAATCAACATTTTTAACATGAAAACAATATAGACATAAATCTTGTACCCTTGTCAGAAATTAACTTACAGACCTAGATATGAAAGACTCTTACCAAGTAAGGATTTAATCACAGAACCTGAGAGTCTGAGCCCAGCCTGGGCTACATAGTAAGTGCAAGGCCAGTCTGACCTACATAGCAAGGCTGTCTCAGAAACAGTGGTTGGCAGTGTAGCTCAGCTGTAGAGTGCTAGCCTGCAGTACGCACGGCCCTGGGTTCAAACTCCAGCACTGGTAAAACAAAGCAACACAACAAAAATTTAAAACACTAAAGTTCCTGCAATGTTTGTCTTGGTTAAACTTTCCTCCCTGTGGTTATTTGTGACCTAGCCTAGTTGTCTCTGTGATCAGCGAGTACACATTTAAATGTCCATCTGAGAGAGGCCAAGTCGGAAACACCAGCAGCACCAAATGCTCTGCAGCCCACGGAACAACGTCTGTCATTTGCTGCCGACGAGGAAGCCAAACGCCGTGGCCACCCAGCAGATGGCTTGGTGACTTGTTTACAAGACTAAACATACAGATGCCGTATGACACAGCAATTGTGTTCATTGCATTACCCAAAGGAGGCAAAAATTATGTTCACACAATCTTGCATATGGATATTTATAGTGCTAGCCATTCATAATCGCTAAAGCTTGGATGTCACCTTTGAGTAGACGAGTAACTGAATGCGGAGCTGCGTCCAGCAAGTGTGCGGTAAGTGCAAGGCCAGTCTGACCTGCACAGCAAGACTGCCCCAGAAGTAATGGCTGGGAGTGTAGCTCAGCAGTAGGGTGCTAGCCTGCTGTATGCAAGGCCCTGGGTTCAATCCCCAGCACTGGAAGACAAGGCAACTAAGCACAAATTTTATTCAGTGTTGAAGAAGAGATGAGCTATCCTACCACGAAGTGTCACGGAGGAAACTGAACACATGTGACTCAATAAATTCAGGAAGTCTGCCCTGTATGACGTCAGCCATGGACACCCTGGGGCAGACTGTCGGTGTGGGGAGGGTTGGTGGTCCTCACAGTAGGGGTGACTCGGGAGCCGGGAGGGGTTCAGGGCTGGGAAGCTCTTCTGTTTGATACTGTAATGGTGGGTCCATCTCATCCGGCATCTGTGAGGAATCTGAGTGTCTGGATCCCGGCTGCGGCCTGACAAACTGGCAGTGGCACCGACGTACCTCTGCAGGCCCCGTGCCCACAGGAGGTGACGTGCTGCCAGGAGCATCGCAGGATCCTCTGTGCCTTCCGCTCAGTGTTTCTGTGACCTTAGGAGGACTGAAAAGTACGTCTGTTTTAAAAGGAGAAAACGAACCTTAACTGCTAACAGTAAAATCAAAGCAGACTCGTGCGGAGACAGCCTTTCTCCCTCACTGGCACGGCTCTGCCCTGGTCGGAGCAGCCTGCTACGTACAGCTCACATAGTCCTCATTTCCTCTTGTGTCTTCCCAGCTTCAACATCTTTACGCTTTGCTCAACCATGTCTGACATATTTTAACAATTAAAAAGGTCTGTGCTTGATGCGGTGGCACACATTTAACCCTTTAACCCCAGCATTGGGGAGGTGGAGACAGGCAGATCCCTGAGTTTTGAGAGCATCCTTGTCTACAGAGAAAATTCCAGGACACCCACAGGTACATGGAGAAACCCTGTCTCAAAATAAAAATTCTGATTTCTTTTACATGCACACATTACAACACACATACGGATGTCAGGGGACAACTTTTGGGGGTCGCTTTTCTACTTCTACCGTCTGGGTTCCGTGTGGACCTCAGGTTACCTTGAGCCCCTGCGCCATCTTGTCAACCCTGCTTTAACAGTGTTGGCTCTGCCTCCTTGGCAAGACCTTCCTTTCTCGCTCTGTCTCTGGCCTTGGAGGATGTTGCAGCTGTGGCCACCTCACGGAAATTAGCCCAGGCTTCCCGTGGCCTTAGCTGGGGCAGGTGCTTCTCCTGAATCATGCTGGCTGTTGATGCTCTGGGCAGTGTTCGTCAGATTTGCCGGGATTTAACAGAATGAAGACATCAGCCTGTACCGACGCTTCGGCACAGCAAGCGGCCGCCACATGAGAATGTGTGAACAGCCCGGTGCTGCTGGCCAGGTGGCAGAAACCGGAAAGCAGCTTTTGGGGCGGCCTTCTTGTGTCCTCAGTGACTGAGCCTGGAGCTGTCGTTCCTGGATTGATGGTGAAGGTCCCAGGCTCTTGGCATTGCTGAGGGCTTCACTGTGGTCCAGCAGAGCTTCTGTGGCTTCTCACTGAGCTCTCCCGCCTCAGTCTCCTCACTGTGTCCATCTGAAGACATTGTTTCCAAGACGAAGGGTCTGAGCTGTTTCTGGACCACTAAGGACTCAGGCGAGCCATCACCCCATGCCTCCATCCTCAGCTGTATGGGGTGGAGAGTTCAACTCCGACGTGGGGTGAGAAAGGAAAGGGTACGTGGGAGCTACAGCTGCAGACCCGTGTCCCCAGCCCCGCCTATCTCACCCAGACTGGTTCTCACTGGTCCTAACGGTTAGACCTTTAGAGAAGGGAACATCTGTCCTCTTGACCGAGCCCCTCCTGCCAGCACAACGAGACTCCTTTTCAGTGTTCCTTAATGATACACATATTTCAGGAGGCAGAGACTTTGCCTGGTTCACAAAATGAGTCATCATCTCAACCTGGTCATTTTGTCTTTATAGTGCTGAGCATTCAAGTATAACTTATGTTATAAAATTTGTCTGCCTGTAAGAGTAAGCCATGTTTCTTTGTCATGAGTCCAGATAATTCCAAGGGGTTTTCCTAGCATGTGTGCCATGTGTATTTGTGCTGCACAACATTCTAATTGAATTATTCTAAAAACACAAATATTTTGCCGGGCTACAGAAACACACGTTAATATCTAAATCTACAAACTGCTGACAAACAGCACCTTCCCTAACAAAAGAGAGCAGTTTAATAACCGAGCTGGCAATATGTTTGTTAAGATCTTTAATTAGGGACAGGCTTTCCCAGCAGCCTCGGAAGGCAAAGGTGTAAATGGAGAAACTGTCCCAGCCTGCGCGCTCCGTGGCGGTCGTTTCAAGGACAGATGGGCTGCTGAGGAAACTGTGAATGGACATATGATAACAGACTCCTCCATAATTCCAACATCAGCTCATTAGCAATCTGTCAGAGCTTTTAATACGGATCCTGGTGAAAATGTGGACGGGACATGATTGTTTGGAAAGCACGCCCCTACCTAACTGAAAAGGCCCTGCGGCAGGCACAATGGCTGAGGAACGTGATGATGTCTGGGGAGGCGCCGGGTTCGGAGGCTTTGGAAAGGATAATTTCATGCGTTCTTGGACTATCACAGGATGCTGAGATGACAGTGGTTTCATGATGGAAATCATTAAAAAGTGAGAGCCAAGCTGGCCTGGTAGAACACGTGAAGAACACGAAGCCATTCTAGTCCACAAAGAATGACAGGTGGCTTCCCTTGACTCGGAAGGCCACTGTTAACAGATTTAAATTTTCTCACTTTACAAACCACTCCCAAATTATTACAAATCCACTAGTTACCGTCGGAAAGATATTTAGGGTGTGTTGTGCGGGCCGACCTAAAGGGTAATTCAGGTTTAGTCTGAAGGATAAAAAGGAAAATAAATGTGACTGGCAACCTGTTCTATGCAAGGACTTAGCATCTGCGATCTCAGTGCTTAAGCAGCTCAGTGGGCGGTTTGCCCTGTCTCGTGGGCACGGGAGGAACTGAGCCCAGCGAGGACACGAGGGCTCCGCCCACACGGGACAGCAGCTTGGCTACTGAGAGGGGACGGCTGTT
Source organism: Rhombomys opimus (assembly GCA_010120015.1). NCBI lineage: Eukaryota > Metazoa > Chordata > Mammalia > Rodentia > Muridae > Rhombomys > Rhombomys opimus. The sequence goes on along the minus strand of REGO01000056.1, from coordinate 6,289,816 downwards.
TGAACAGTCATGTACAGTGGCGGCGCTCAGCTTTGTCGTGCTGTGTGTGGGAGCCTCTGGAGCTGTCTGCTGTGTGCACGGAGCGGCCTTACTGTGCACCTTACTGGGGAGAGACTTGTGCCCCAGAGGCTGTGCTGGGCTCAGCGCCGGGAACGTCTGAAGGGCACAGATGGACACACTCTTATTTGGAGTAGGTGCTCTTCAATTTCTTTTGTGGGAACAGCTTCGCTTCCCTGTGGGGACGTGTCTGTACAGGGTGTGAAGAGTCAAGCTAGCGGTCTGTACAATTCAGGAACTCACATTTCACAATTTCACACGAAGGCAAACTGTTGGCCGTCGGGACCATGGTCACCCTGGGGTAGAGCAGTGACTGCACACAGGCTCCGGGTGGCCCCCGGGATCTACAGCTCCTCGCAGGCACTAGGATATTAGTGTCCTCACTTTGTGGAAGTTTACCGAGTTTGCACATTTACAGTCTGGACAGTTTTCTATACATGGAGCTCATACTTCAATGATGATTACCAAAACAAAGGAACAGTTGTTTTTAGAAGAGGCCACTTGTTCAGTTTCCTTATTTTGTCATCTCTTGCAACCTTGTTCTTCAGTGACACTTGTAGCTTTTGGTTGACGTAGCAGCTGAGGCTCAAACCTAGAGCTTCCTACAGCATAGGCAGACACCCTATGCACTGAGCCACACTCCCAGCTTCACCCCCGCTTCTCAGAGCCCTGACGAACCTGGTGTTATTAAAGAAGACCCGGGAAATACGGCCTCCTCGTCTGGAGCCCCATATCGGGGCTTAACTTGTTTCTCTGTTTGCTTTAAAAACACACGTCTGTCCTTCGAACATTTACCTATCTGCAGGAGCCAATCTTCCACTTTAAAACTAAAACAAATAAAAAGGTGTAAACGCGCTAGACTGTTGAAATGCACAGCTTAGGCCTTGTCCAAAAGGAATCGCCAGACAAGTCTACAAAATATTTATTTCCCTAAGCAGTGAGCATCAAGGGCTGCCAGTGTTGTCAGTGAGGCCAGAGGCCAGGTGCCTAGCTTTCGGCCTCTCTTATTAGAGCAGGGTCACAACACAGGAGACCTGCATCTGTGCTTTAAGATGCTCTGGTGACCTTTTGTCACCTGAGGTTCAAGGCTCGTTGATGTATGCGATCTTACTGTATTATTTCAAAAAGAGAAACAAAGGGTGCCACAGAAACCTCAGTGTTCAGCAGAAGATTAATTAAAACAATGATGACATGGTAATAATTTGTAGCTTTAATAAGTGCCATGGATATGCAGATCAGCATTTACTGACACGGTAAAACATTCATAGCATATTGCTGAGTGACAAAAAGCTGTCTCCACCACAGGGTATGTGATCTGAAAGCATTTTTGTTTCAGTCCATATCCCTAAACAATGGCATTAGGTTTAATTGCCATTTATAGCTTGTCTCTTGCAGCAAACACATATTACTTTTACATGCTATCGATTCAATAAAGTGTTAAAAACAGAAAAAAATGAAGGTTTGCTATCTGATGTCCTGGACAGGTACTTGCAGTTTGGGAATTCAGAAGAGAGCAGCCACTGTCTTCCTAACACACCCGGGACCCCAGGAGAGGGCTTCTCTCGGTGGGTCCAGGGCATCAGCCAGTATTGCCACCGATTGCTGTAACTTTCTGCTGCAGCAGTGGTGTGGGCTGATGTTCACATGGGTTGTTGCTCATCAGAACTAATGCTGTTTTGCATGGAATGAGAATGGGGCAGAGGACTGGAGAGATGGCACAGCAGTTAAGAACTCAGTCTACTCTTCCAGAGGACCTGGTTTGGAGCCTCAGAACCCACATGGCAGCTCACAACCATCTGTGGCTCCAGCACCTAGCAGAGGTGACCCCCATAGTCTGGTCTCCACGGGCACCTGGCTTGCGAGAGGCACACAGGCATACATGTACGGCAAAACACTCATACGCGTTAAATAGAAATAAATACATCTAGAAGGAGGAAGAGGAGGAAGGAAGAGAAGGAGGAGGAATAAGAAAAAGAAGAAGAGGAAGGAGACAGCGAAGGTGCAGAAGCTTAAGGAATGCATTTCCTGATTTGGGCCACTGACTGAGTAGCTGCGGGAAAGGTACAAGATTTGCAGCATCAGGCAGAGTGGAAGAAAAGGAAGGTGATGAGCCTGTCGTGGAGCCTGCTTGTATTCAGCCTCTGGCCCTTCAGGGTCCTGTTTCCTTCTCTGCCTCTTGCTGTTCTTCCTCCCCCTCACATTAAAGGAATTGTGGGAATGAGAATCCCCTGGGGCTGGGGTCCAGGATTTTGCCACTCAGGCTTCACCCCTGAGGATATCCTCTTGGTCTGGAGTTGTTTCCACCACAGTCAGGACACACCGTCATGGACGGACGGGTGACCCTGGGACCACATGGCTAGCCACCCTGGCAGTGGCATGAGGTCAGCACTGGTCTGCGTTAGCTCATCACAGGCAAAGTGCTTCCCTGGGACTCTCCCCTCTCAGCAGTTTTCCAGGTCACGCTGAAAGGGTTCTGTCAATCAAGTCTGAAAATCTGCTTAACATCCTAATGGGGTTAACAAAATGCAGCTGCCCAGGTCTGGACACCCTCAGTCAGCCCCTCCGACAATGTTCTGATTCTTACTACTAATACAGATTTTTAATCCCAGAAAACGCATCCAAAGGAGCGTTCGCTTTACTCAAAGCTTCTAGAAGACACGGCTCACCTCAAACAGGAAGGCAAGTGAGCTGAGGGTGTTCCCACAGCACCCTGGAGAGGGCTGCATGCTGGGGAATGTCGGCTGTTTTAGGTGCACGGGGGTCAAGAACACTCGCCTGTGCAGGGGGCCTGGCTGGCACCCTCAGTAATTAGTGAGGAGAGGAGGGTGCCAAACGGAAGGAGTTGGGGAAGAGAACGGCAATGTGCCACAGCACGGAAAGCTGGCGACAGTTAATCAGCATGGAGGAGAGGACAGGGCCCTCGAGCCGACGAGGTCACTACCTGCGTTCACAGTCCCTGCAGCTTCATCTCAGTCTCTGCCTCTCTGTCTCTCTCTAGCTTCTTCCAACGTTAGGACCTCCAGGCCCACCGACTGCAGTTTACTTTGGAATAAGACACTTATCCCTTGGTTTCACGGATGGGGTGGCCATGTTCTGACAGCACACATTACCAGGCCACCGGGAGTCAGCACTCCGGAGGGATCTTGACAAACCTCAAACAGATTCCGTTCCCTAGGATGCTTCTGCTGGCTGCCTCTGAGAGAGGAGAGAGGGCAGAGCGAGCAGGAGGAGAAGGGCTGGGGAACTCTCACCAAGTGAATCCTCAGCACGGCGAGAGTTCATTGAGGTGTGCAACAAAGCAGGAAACTGAGGCAGCGAGGCTGTTAATTGGACTCTCGTGTAGTTTATCTGAGGGTTTGCCTTCCGAGCCAAGTGGGGGAACTTCACAGGGAAAGGAAAAGGCAGCAGTGTGTCGTGGGCGGCACGCCATGGCAGGACAGTTTTAATGAGGCTCTCTGGGCATCCTCCCGCTGGCACGGCCAATGGCTGCGGCGCGTGTGAGGACACGCGGCATTTGCATGGCGGCGGCGTTTGACTCTGTCCTGGTTTCCTTCTGATTCACTTTCAAGCCTTAATTGCCTGATCTTCCCAATCAAATGAAAAGAACAAGCGAGTGCGGGTCCGTCACGTGACGGAGGGGCTGCGTCCTCCCGCTGTGTCTGTCCTGCATTCCTGTTAGGAGGCATGCAAAGGATGTGGACCGGGGACTTTGCACTGAGGCCCTGGGAACACGCTCCACGCAGCCGCACAGCGCCGTGGGGCCGCTGGCTGCTGGCTGTCCTTTCCGGAGGTTTAGGAGGAAAGGAAAAGGTGGTGGGGCGGCCCGGTCAGTTCTGACGCTGCGTCTGTCTGTGCAAGGGGCTGCCCCTTCCCGCGGCCTCTGACGCGCCACCCTTGTGCCCTCCTCGGACAAGCTTGCCAGTCCTGCCCTGGGTGTAGGACCTGTGTGTGTCTGTGTGTGTATAAGCCTGTATGCGTGGAAGAGTGTCTGTGTGGAAGTGTGTCTGTGTGACAGTGTGTCTGTGTGTGACAGTGTGTCTGTGTGTGACAGTGTGTCTGTGTGACAGTGTGTCTGTGTGACAGTGTGTCTGTGTGTGACAGTGTGTCTGTGTGACAGTGTCAGTGTGACAGTGTGTCTGTGTGGAAGTGTGTCTGTGTGTGACAGTGTGTCTGTGTGTGACAGTGTGTCTGTGTGGAAGTGTGTCTGTGTGTGACAGTGTGTCTGTGTGTGACAGTGTGTCTGTGTGGAAGTGTGTCTGTGTGGAAGTGTGTCTGTGTGTGACAGTGTGTCTGTGTGTGACAGTGTGTCTGTGTGTGACAGTGTGTCTGTGTGGAAGTGTGTCTGTGTGACA
>REGO01000056.1:6266300-6285015 GCA_010120015.1 Rhombomys opimus | reverse complement strand
AGTGTGTCTGTGTGTGACAGTGTGTCTGTGTGACAGTGTCTGTGTGACAGTGTGTCTGTGTGGAAGTGTGTCTGTGTGGAAGTGTGTCTGTGTGACAGTGTGTCTGTGTGTGACAGTGTGTCTGTGTGACAGTGTGTCTGTGTGACAGTGTGTCTGTGTGGAAGTGTGTCTGTGTGGAAGTGTGTCTGTGTGACAGTGTGTCTGTGTGTGGGTCCTCACACACCACAGTGAGCACATGGAGGTCAGATGACAGCTCGCAGGAGCTGGTTCTCTCCTTCCACAGAGGAACCTGGCTTAAGCACTGTATTCCCTGCTTCTCTCGTGACCAAACAGCGGAGAAGCAGCCGTGGCAGGGAGAACGGCTGGTTTGTCTCACAGTCTTGGGGGCTACAGTCCACTGTGGGGTGGGGCAGCAGGGGCGTGAGGGGGCTGGTGACGTTGAATCAAGGTCAGGAAGCAGAGCGGCACGGACGTGAGGCCCATCCCCCAGGGACCCACCACCTGAGCGAGCCACAGTGAGGCATAGTGCTTCCTCAGCCCCCTCGGGGAGCAGGGGAGGGCTAAGTGTCCCCTCGTGTGAGGCCCACTCAGATCACAACAGCTGCCCATGCTGTCCCTCAAATCAGCCTGGCCCTGGGCCACCCCCGCTCCAGATGCCCGGAGGAAGCGCTGCCCCCGAGGAGGAAACAGATCCAGACTGTCAGGCTCGAGCTGAGCAGCCAGGGCCAGATGTGTTCTCAGACCCTTGGCCCTTCACCGGTGAGGGAGGAAAGGCCCGGGCCTCCACACACCACACCGCTGCATCCTAAGAGTTTTAAACACTCCTTTTCACATTCATAGAGAACAGGCTCGGTAGGAGTGCACCCTGATTTGGAAAGTGACATTTGCGATTGCCAACTGTGAGCCTTAGAGGGAAGGTTAGTGTGGCTATGTGACACAAACACAGAAAAACAGAGTGGAAGAGTCAGCAAGATGGCTCTGCGGTTAAGGACGCTTACTACCACGCCTGATAACTTGAGTTTAAGCCAGGTTACACCGTGGAGGAGGGAATCCTCTGACCTCCACTGTGGTGTGTGAGGGCCCATGAACAGATACACTTACACATATGCACACACTTACACACAGACACACACACTGACACACACATAAGTACATATATACATACATAAATGTAGAGTAAATTGCTCAATACCACAGCCCTTGCCTGCGGCTTATAGCCTAAGAAAGTCTAGCACCAAATGGTGTCCTTTCCCACAGCACCTTCACCAAGCCCGCCCTCCCTTCCTGCCCCCTCTGGCTTCCCCGTGGCTGGGTCCACCGCTCTGTGTGCTGTGCTGTGGTGCACTGAGCAACGGGGGCTGGACGGGGAGGCTGTGTGCTCCACGGCGGGCGATTTGGTTATAGAAAATGTCACTTAAACTAAGCCACCTAAGATGAGCTTCCCGTTTTCTAAAGAAGTTTCAGCAAAACAGAAAAGGGTAGAACCACTTGGCTCTCAAGGTTGAAGTGGAAGATTAGCCTGTGAAGAAGCAAGACACTCGGTTCCTAACGAGAAAGAAACCTCAGAGCAAACACTGCTGTGTCGCGCTAGAGGACGAGACAGTCAAGGTCCTCAGCTGAACAGTGAGTCTGAGGCCAGCCTGGGCTGTGGGATGAGAAGATGGAGCGCCTCGGGGGCCAAGTGAATAACGCATCTCAGCAAGAGAGCTGCTGGCCGTGGGCTGACAGTCACTCTGCCCCACACTAACGGACGGTGCGGGCTCTTCTTGCTGATGGAGAAGACTACTCCCCTCCCCCAGAAGGCACGAAGCCCAGATGGTCCTGCTGTCTGTGCCACCTCATCCTTCTTGTGATCACAGCTGGTGGAGCATTTGATCCACCATTAACCAAGTTAGAGTCCTCTTTCCCAGCAACTATTCTCCAAGTTAGGTAGCCTGTGGGGACCAAGTCTCCTGATGGGTGTGGGGACCGAGCTGGAGGAGAGGAATTTGCAGGAAATGGGGCAAAGTTTCAGAAGGAAGCAGGACGCCCTGGAAGCAGTGGGAGATGAGCCAGTGAGCCTGAGCTTTAGTCCTGGACGGCCCCTGGCTCCCTGCCTGAACTCCTGAGGCCCCTCCATCTTTGTGTGTCCTCTTCTCTTCCTTAAATGAGACAGTGTGCATTTCCTTTTCTGCACAACTGGTGATTCTGAATGCGCAGCATCTAGATCGCATCCTGGCAGAAATGGGGGAGGAACTGTACAAGGCAGAGGGCTAACAGCTGGTTATGTGTTTCAGAAAGATTTCTGGCTGCAGAACAGGGCCACGGGGAGCAGCTGAAAGGCTCTGGCATCAGAGCGAGCAACAGAGGATGAGACGAGAGCTCGGGCAACATCGAAGGCAGCCTGAGAGAAAGTCAGGGTGTGTAATTGACAGGACCTGCTCTTCAGGGCTGGGTCCGCCCGGAGCAAAGGGAGCGAAGGATAATTTTCAGTGTCTAGCTGGATGAATCACAAAACTGCACTCAGAAAACAGAAAGGCAGAGTCCTATTTTGGAAAAAGATATTCCACTTTGGTTTTGACATGTGTTTGAGGAGCAGCCCATGGCAACATCTGGCAGGGTGGACACGGGGTAGAATAATGACACAGGTAGGAAGCTGCGTCCACCTGACAGGTCTGAATTCCAGAAGACGTTAGGCAGAAAGAGGGAGGCAGAGGGCAAGAGGAAAGAAACGTCAGGACGCCAGCCTCGTTAATGAGCATGAGAGGAATCAGGCAGCCAAAGAGCATGGGGAGGGGGGCAGAGTGGGAGGAGCATCAGGGAGGGTGTGGCCACACCTGCCCAATGTGAGTATCTTTAATATTCAAGCTATTGTTCAGGAGTGGAGAGAAGGAATGAGATGAGTTCGCTCTGGGTGTGGAGCGACTGGATGAAGGAAGTAGGCGAAAGCAGAGGCAGCTAAGGGTCCTCTCAGCCAGGGCCCGCTGGCATCTAAAGAGAAGCTTCAGGGCCCGGAGCACACTGCGCTGCTTGCAACGCTGATCTTCCTCCCCCTCTTCCCCTTCATCCTCTCCATCTTCTCCCTCTCCTTTCCTTTCTGCTCTTCCCCTTCTTCCTCCTCTCTCCTTTTCGTTCCCTCTCTCCTTTCCTCCCTTCCTCCCCCCACCCCTACCTGTCCACCGTGAGCAAAGAAGTCTGAGATCACACGCTAGTTAATCAGGCGTCAATGGCTCAGCCATCCAGGTCGCCATCACTAACACTCAGCTGATTGTCCGCACGTGAGATGGTCCTTGCCTGTCCAGTCATATGGCCACTGACTGCCTCTGCAGTGCTTCTGGTTACACTGTGATCACATGAGCCAGGCTAATGTCTGTAGACCTCTATCATCCCGAGTGTGGTTTTTGGAAGTCAATAAATGACCAACTGTTCTCTCCCAAGCCAGCCCTCCCCCCCCACCCCCCAGCACAAGGCGTAAGACTGTAAGGCCCTTCCAGTTATTCTTTCTGAGCTACAGCTTCGGACAAATCCACGAGCTTGTGAGTGGTCAAAGCACGCAGCTTTTGGGGGCGCAGCAGCCAGCATCGAACTGACTCCAGCCACTGCTGGGAGGTTTGTGCTGAGTCTCACCAGCCTGGGGAGACCTGAGCATCCCTGCACAGGTGGAGAGAGATAGACGGCCTCGAGCAAGAGAGAGCAAGCGACAGGAGGAACATCGGGAGGAAGTGACCCTAGGGAAAGGCTGGGGGCTTCCTTTGTTCTCAGATAAAACTAGGAAAGGCAGATGGAAGCAGGAAGTGTCACTGGGAACTCACCGTCACTGAGGTTGCTGCCCAACACTGTGAATGGGGCGCTGGTTTTCTCCAGCCTCCAGCCGCGTGTCTCCGGACACGCTCAGACTTTAACATCCAACCAGAAATTAACACCGGCACCCACACCTCTCCACATCTTTCAGAACGAAAGGGGCACCCGAGACAGATTTCCTTTTGTTTCCGCTGGCGTGTCAAATGCTGCACTGACAGCGAGGAATAATCTTCAGTTTGTATATAATGAGGTCTGAAATCTCCGTCTCCGCACATTGATCACGATCTTATTCCACGAGATAAACTGACAGCAGTCTCGGATACTTAAACAAAAACTTGAAAAAACTCAGCACAACCACCCACATCTGCGCCCACCTCCCACCTTCCCCTGTCACTTCTGTGCTTTAGTTACCGTGTCTGTGAGCAACTGTTCCCAGTTTTATCTGGATTCTCCAACAGCCAGCTCATCCTGCCACGATGCCAGCCTCTCTGTTGTTAAAACTATCATCCGGTAGAAAGATAACAGGTCTGGCAGGACAAAAACACAAGCTCTGGACTTGCTTTCTGCCATCTTGCCTCGGTACCCTTGCTAAATTGTCCCTGCAAACCAACGCTCGTGTTTCCCATGTGCTAAGTGAGGTTCTAAGTGTCCGGAGAGCGCCAGGAAAGAAGTCAAAGAGCCTTGTGCCCGGCGTGGTCGCTCTGTAAGAGGAGTCAGACAGTGAGAACAAATGTAGTAAGGCTGTGTTAACACTGACCGTCAGCCTGATGCAGCCCAGCCTCTGCTGGAAATGGAGTCTTACCTGAGTAACAGACTGGTCTAGACTGAGGATTGCTGCAGGAGGGTCCAGCTCTCTGTGGGCACCATTCTCTGGGCAGGTGGCCCTGGGCTGAATCTGAAGAAGCTAGCCGAGCCAGCCTGAGTGAGCCGGCAGGCAGCGCCCCACCATAGTTCCTGCCTTGGGTTCCTGCCCTGATTTCCTTCAGTGCTGTACTGGCCATGAAGACAAACAAGCTCTTTCCTACCTAGAGTTGCTCTTGGTTACGGCGTTCTATCACAGCAACAGACAGGGAATTAGGAAATAGGAAATAGGAAATAGCATGACATGTGATTGAAGGTGCAAGTGTTGTGAAACCACTCAGAACGCAGTGGTGAGGCACAGTGGGCTGCATACCTGTAACCCGGCTCTCAGTGAGTCAGGGACAGGAGTGTCAGAAGCCACCCTGGGTTCCACCCCGAGGCCAAGGCACTAAGAAGCAACCAGAGTCTCCTGCTGCAGGCCTGTCATGGCGGCCCTTGGGAGGTGGAGGCAGGAGGAGCGGAGGACGTCCACCCTAGCCTAGGTAGCAGGTTCAAGCTCTGCCGGGGCCCACACCCCATATCCCTCTGGCATCACCCAAGACATAGGTAATTGCCCTTTCTATGTCTTTTTTTTCTATGTCAGTTGCTTTCCAAATTTGTTCTCTGACATTCCTACCTTCTGCAAGCCCACGGGCATCCGTGGTTCCACGTTCTTCCCAGTAAGGAGATGGAGTTCGCACCGCTAGTAAGTTTTAAAGCCAGGATTTGGTTCGCAAGAGCACGGTCTTTCCCCTGGCCCCGAGGCCTCATCTGCTCCTACCCATCATGTAGGAAACGTGTAGATAGGAGCCACTTAGTGAGTAACTTGAGCACATGCAGCAGCCAAGAGCTTGAGCCTGGCACCAAGTTACCTGGAGTCTGCTGCAGCATGCGTGCGCAGTCGGCTATGCTCCTTCACTTTCGTGGCCTCAGTTTCCCCATTAGTAAGTTGTGTGTAACAGGAGCACACATCTCACAACGACGCAGGATGAGTCAGTGAAAAACATACACAAAGTACTCAGCCTAGGCCACAGGGGGCACGTGCTTGTAATCGCAGCATTTAGGAAGCCGAGGCAGGAGGATCATGAGTTTGAGGTCAGCCTATTAAGGTCTTGCATAGTAAGACAATGTCTTAGAATGGGAAAAAAAAAATGCTAGCGTAGTATTACTTACATGGTTGCTAATATAAATTGAGGTTTTCACACTTGCTAATGCAGCGTGTTAAAGAACACAGGCTTATAAGTGTATTTCTGGGAGGTGCAGATGGAAGCAAGAGGAGCTGGCCAGAGAGTGCCCTGGAATAGACCTGGAGAGCAGACACAGGAACAGAACTCAGTCCTTGCCGAGGATCTCTGCAGCCCTGTGTGCCTTCAGCCAGATTATCTGTCTCCTGGTTAAGAGAACGAGGAAATTGTTTGAGTGACAGTTGTACTATTCCCTTGTAAGGAATTTGAAGTGAGAAGCCATCAGTGGACAAGACTAATTTGCAGATTTCTTGGGTACTTTGAAGAAGGCAAAGAATTTTGTTTGAGGAGCAGATAACTGGGAAATATTCTGAAGGCAAGATTCTTGAAAAGTAGGAGGGAAGGCGGGTGAGCAGCCAGCTAGGGTGGTCTGTCCATGGCAGCTGCTGACCACCACTGACATAGGACGTTTCCCAGGGAGACCATTTCTTCCCACCCCAGAAGGAAAGGCTAAAGAAATGATTGCACCCGAGTCCAGCTTGGTGACAGAAGAGTTGATTGGAGGTACTGGCAGGAAGAGCAAGGACAGGAGCAGGGTGAGGGCTGGCTCAGGCACATGGCTAGCTCAAAGGCTGCTGATTTAGCAGAAAACTCCACCCCTGCCTGGCCGTGACTGCAGGGCACCGCTCCCTGACAGCTCTCAGTACCCAGTCTGCCAAAGCGGCTCCTGCGACTTCGTGCCACCTCCGTAATCCCAGGGAAGGCGTGTACTCAGTGTCCGCTTCTGTTTACACAGCTGATGTCTACACTTACCAGAGTGAAATGACTTTTGAACTGGACTGTCAGACAGATGTGGCTTTGGCTGGTTATTTTCCACATGGCGTTGCTGTGTTCAAAAAGTCTCTGAGCCTCTCTCTCAAAAGATGGATGTAGTGTGTACGTGCTCTGCCTGCACGTGTGCCTGCATGAAGGAAGAGGGTGTCGGATCCCTTTAAAGATGGTTGGGAGCTGCCAGGTGGGTGCTGGGAATTGAACTCAGGACCTCTGGAAGAGCAGCTAGTGCTCTTCACCGATGAGCTGTCTCTCCAGCCCCAGGATGCTGGTTCTCAACCTTCTTCTAATGCTGTGACCCTTTAATACAGTTCCTCATGCTGTGGTGACCAGAACATTATTTCCGTCGCTTCTTCATAACTGTAACTTTGCTGCTGTTATAACGCTAATATAAATATCTGCATTTTCCGATGATCTTATACACCCCCCCCCGTGAAAGGGTCATTCAACTCCCACAGAGGCCACACCCCACAGGTTGAGAACTGCTGAAGTAGGGCTTTTACAAGGCCCAGATGCAACAGTGTTGGAAAAAGCACAACAAACTGAGCCAGTACAGAGACATTCAATGAATGCAAGCATTTCTCTTTATAAACATTTTTTTTACAGTTATTTATTTTGTGTGCATTGTGGGGGGGGGGGGCTAGTGCACACTCGGTGCTGCCTGTGTGGACTCGAGAGGACAGTTTTTGGTTGTCTCTTTTCTCCTTCTGTCACGTGGGCTTCAGGGATCAAAGTTGGGTCCCCAGGCTTGGCGCATGGGCCTTTCACTGCCGGGCCTTCTCCCCAGCCCCCTGGGTCTTTCTGGAGCTCTGGTACCAGTGGGGAGGGAGAGATGAGGAGTGTGGAAAGCCAGATTCTGGTTTTGCACATGAACATTCTGCACAGCTCCCTGACAGCACTGCTCGCCTCCTCCAGCACTGGGGCTGCGGGCCTCCTGCCAAAGCAGCCGGCAGCCCGGCAGACAGTTCGGTCTGGTTCTGAGACCCAAGGATGGCCCGTTTGTGCCATATGTCATGCCACACTAATCTAGGCAAGGATGCTAGTCACCCAGGGAAATCCGGGCGGAAATGCCAAGCACATTGGGCACACTAGCCCCAGTGGCAGAAGTTGGTCAAGGCAAACAGCAAGGCGGCCAAGAAGACTGAAGTGGAAAACTGTGAGGGGGGGAGTGGGTCCAAAGCTTGACAGAGTTTCTGAGGTGTGGGCACTCCGCTGGGCTTCTACAGAGCTGCCGAGTAAGCAGATATGAAAGGTATGAGCAGTGTGGACTGAGCGCTGCCATGAGTGTGTGTGTGTGTGTGTGTGTGTGTGTGTGTGTGTGTGCGCGTGTGTGTAGAGGCCAGAAGGCAATCAGAAGTCAATACTGGGCGTCTTCCTCAGTTGCTCTCCACTGTATTTGTTGAGACAGGGTGGTGACCTGAGCCGTCCCCTCAGCCCTGTGTCTGCGACTTTTGTGTGCATTGCTCTGTATGTTCGCCAGGCCCATGACCTGTGTCTCTTGACACCAATGGGCAATGCGCCAGCCCACAGGAGTCACCTGCGCCCACACAAAGCCTGTGCCCACACAAAGCCTGCGCCCACAGGAGTCACCTGCGCCCACACAAAGCCTGTGTGTGCCCACACAATTCCACTAGGAAATAGGCCTCAGGAAGCGGCTGCGGTGACCCGAGCAAAAGCCCAGCCCAGGCTTTTCCGAGCACACACACTCTGGTGGGTTCCCTGGGCCTCCCGTTCCTGCCTCCTGTCCCCGCCTCCTGTCCCCAGCCCTGCGTCTTGCCTACCCCAGCAGTAATGAGCAGTTCTTGCCCAGCGTGAGGACGGGCTCACGGCGAGCACACACATGTGTGGGGCCTACAGCTTGAGCTCACGGGCAGAGCACACAGCGGCTGCTCCCCTTCTTCCAAGAGGCAGCTAAGCTAATGACTTGAAAGCACGGCTAATGCAGTGCCAAGAATTGTGAGCCGGGGTCACGCAGTGGGAGAGCCGCTGCAGACATCATCAGAGGAGCTCAGAACCTAGCATCATCAAATGAGCTCGGCGTGGCGTGCCCACCCGCTCGTGCCCCCAGCCCTGAGGACCTTCCAAGCAGAAGGGCTGTGGGACTTCGGACACCTTAATAAACACATTGGCTCATTGCCGTCTTTGCTTCCTTCCCGGCTGTTTGCTTCCTTCCTTGCTGGTACACCTGTTAACACTAGTTCTTTTTTCAGAGAAAACCCTGGAAAAAAAAATCACAAATGTAAGTCGAGGCCAGCAGAGAATGTAACTGTTTGGCAGAGTTCACCCTGGTGAGGGTTCTGGCCAAGAGCACCGGCCCTGGGGACAGCCTGGTCCAAATGTAAGGCTCTGACCTTTACGCCATCATGGCCGCTAACACTGTTCAGTGGTCTCTCATTCTCGACGCCCGGCTCCACAGGAATGGGACTCAGGGTCCTCTGGGAGCAAGTCCTTCCTGGTTAGGCCCCTGTCTCCGCCTGACTGCCTCTCCTTATGTCCTTGGTACACACCCCTCAGGCCACCTGAGGCTTCAACTCCGTAAACACGGTTCTGCCTCAGAACCTCCGAGCTCGATGCTTTCTTTCTGTACAATCTGACTCCACACCCCCACACGGCTTCCATTTAGTTTTATGTGCAAACACCACAGAGGCAGGGCACAACTCTTTGTAGACAGGTCAGCATGAGTCTTGGCAGATAGACATCCAAGCCAGATATCCTCTGTCTCCTCATGCTGATTCGCACTTCTTCAATATGCCTCGGCCCTTAGGAAGAGAAGGTTCATGCAGTGAGGTCCATTCTCCATCTCTGCAAACGGTTCCTTGCCCATTTATAATTCTTATTGGACATGGAAGTAGTCACCAAAAAGTCGTTCCACTGAGGGCTGGGAGATGACTCAGTCCGTAAAATGTCTGCCTCACAAGTCTGATGACTTAGCTTAGCTGTCTGAAACCCACAGACAAAGCCAAGAGCGGTGCTTCTTTTACCTAGGCAAGATGGGGGGCAGAGACAGGAGGCTCTGTGAGGCTCATTTGCCAGCTAGCCTAGCCTATTTGGTGAAGCTCCAGGCCAACAAGAGGAAAAATGAATGAAGAGGGGTAGCGGAGGGTGAGTTCTACCCACCCCGGGTGTGTGTGCGCGCACACACACGCGCACACACACACACACACACACACACACACACACACACACACACTGGGCTCTCTGTTTTATAGTAGCTGCCCTAGCTCCTCCCAGAAACCAAAGCCAATTGTCCTAATAAAGGCTTCACAAGTAAGTCAGTCCTTGGTAACAATTCGAAAGGGACCAAGCCCATTTTTATCCACTGGTGTCTGGTCCCACCTGTTGCATACTATGTCTGTGCCTAGGTCTCTCTCTCCTTGTCATCATGATCAAACCTGTCCAGAGTCAATTACACAAACCCTGGGGCAGTCACAGAAAGAGACCTCCAGCCACCGGAAGACAAACCATTCTCGCTTGGGGATGCACTAGGGAGTCCCTCCGCTGCTCGTGGGCACTAACTGGAGGCTCAGGAAGTCTTCTCCGCTTTGCCTAACCCTGGCAAAGGTGCTCGTGTGTCCCACCACAGCTTTCCTCAGAGGAAACCTGTAAGAACGGACATTTTCAAGTTTATCAGAGACGTGGGCATTTTGAACACAAACAAAATTTTCCCTCCAAGGGATGAAAGACAAGAAAGTCCCCATCAGCTTCTTTCCTTATTAGTTGAGGGTTGTCCAAAGGGTACTGGCTGTCTTGAACATGTGGACACACGCTGTTAAGCAAATTCCTGTGGACACCTCATCAGGTTATTGGGGAAGCTCGGCCTTCAGAGCACGGTAGATTCACACCCAGCCTGGCCTATTCGTGCCTGGGTTCCACTGGTGACTGCTCTAACAGCTGGCACGCTTTGGCTCCGGGATGGCGTTTGAGGAAATTCAGCAGATAATAACGGCCATGTTGATGGTACTGGAAGCAGCAACGGCAAACAAACGAACATGCTGGACTCACTGGTAGGCTCCTCTGCTAGAATCCATAGCACATATGGATGGCTTGGGCCTTTGCTGGCTTCTCCAGTGTGTTAGCCAGTGAACGAAATCTGCCTCCATAGCAGAGGGAGAATATTTCCGTGTGGAAAGGGCTACAGCTGTCGCTGAGAACCTCCACGCTGCCATAGAGTTGAACGGCTTCCAACAGCCAAGTTTTTTTGGGGGGGAGGGTGGTGCTTCTCTTCCTTCCTGAGCTTCGTGTGAACCCGACAGCCATGGGGAAGACCCTAGTACCTCAGGGAAGAGTCGAGAAGAGACCAAAGCTCTTGGGTGCTAGTTTGACAAGTTATCCAAAACACCAGGAAGAGTTTCCTCTCTGGTCCTGGGCCTTCAAGGTGCACTCTCTCCAATGCTCAAGTTCTTTGTGAAGCTGTCCTGGCAATTAGCAGGAAGACATAAATGACCTTTGGTCGTCATTAGCTCCGTAATCATCAACTGCCTTCCCTTCCGAGCCTGACCCACTTCATCTTTGTGTTAGAAAACCCTTCCATTATTCTTTTTAAGTTCAAAGGGCTTTCTTGAGAATGCTTCCTTTTATTACAAAAGTCATGCTTTCTTATTAGGGAAAAAATCAGAGAGCTGAGAACAGGACAAAGTGCAAAATGCAAGTTCTATCAAGAACTTCCTCCTCCTCTCCGAGGTCTACCACGGACGGCAACAAATTACGTCTGTCTTTCCATCAGAGGTATCCTTCCACACGGCTCTCAAGCGTGGGCCCTCTGTGCAACTTACATTTTATAACTCACTTTTTGGTTGAGCAAGATGAAGAGTGTTTTTCATATGTCAAATAGATTTCTCTCATTCTTTTTAGTGAGCAAATAGTAGCCTGTTCTGCAGTCTTCCATAAACTGTCCAGCCCTCTCCTTACTAAATAGATGCTTCTTTCCAAGTTTTGTTCTATTACAAATACGCTTTTGTTGAGGCATGTGCACTTAACATTTTGACGGATATCGGTAAACTCTTAACCAATGTGTATTTCATATAGCAACAAATGAGAGCAGCTTTGCACCACTCTCGTGGAAGCACCCGACGAAGTGGCGGCTGAAGCTTTGCACTGAGTGACAGCTATGTCGCAGTCTCGCTCCTGAGTTATGAGGCTCCTTGGCGCTTCAGTATTCTCACCTACAAAGTGGAAGAAAGAAAACCTAAACCTTTCTAGGTAGGTTTGATGCAATGATTCAGAAAAACAATGTAGGTGAAGACCCGAGGGCAAGCCACCCCTATGCCAGCAGGTCCCTGACACACCATCGCTGACTCCATCTGCCCTCCCCTAGCTGTCTGCCCTCATCGCGATGTTTCAGAGAGGCCTGGCAGTGCCAGGGATGTTTGCCTTGGCTGCTGAGCTCAGCTAACTGCCAGCTGCCATTTGTGTCTTCTTTGTTGCAGTAGGGAGTCATCACTGAGCTTCCCAGGCTGCCTGAAGCTCCCGGGCTCAGGCAATCCTCCTGCCTCAGCCACACATTCAATTAAGATTTTTGAATAGTTTTGTGCAAATTTATTGACTCTGAAAGGTTATAGAGAATTCAGTGAAGAAGTAAGTGTTGCAGAAACTTACCTCTCTTCTTCAGAAAGACTTTGAAAGAGTTCTTTGACTCATCGCCTCTGTCCCTAGCCCCTGGTATCTCTGATCACATGCAAAAGCTACCAAGAGAGGACTATTCAACTATTCCTTTTCAATCTGTATGAGCTCAGGTGATGTTTAGCTGTGTTTGTTGTGTTGCTAGCTGCATGGCAGAATGTCCATTCTCTCTACAAATCCATAGCCTTTCTATTTCCCAAGACTTGTGAGCTACCATCTTCTCCACACAGGGCTCATTCTTCATGGAGATTTCCTGTCACTGAAGAGGCATTTACCTGAGGAATCTGAGGTGGCTTCGTGCTGTGGAGAAGGAGATGAGACGTGATGCCCTCTGCAGCAAGGCTGCCTAAGCCCCCACTCCTTGCCATGGATGCCTTCGCTGCAAGGAGATTTTAGTTTTGGCATGAAAAGCCAGTATCAGAGCATTTGAATTTATTTTCCATTTCAGTTTTCCCATCTGCTCCAGAAATCTGATTTAAATACATTTTTATCAGACGCTTCCCAGGGCCTCAAGTTACCTAGCAACTCTGAGTTTCCTTTGGCGAGTTGTTTCTGACATAAAGAACATTCACAAGTTAGAAAGGATGTGTTTTTAGACTTCAAAGTTTATGAAGCAAGAATTAAATATTGAAGCTGCCATTCTCACTCAGCGTGAACATAGAGCCTATTAACTTACATAGAGTCTTGGAAGCTATATTTCTAGAGAGAAAATTTTAATTAACCTACATGACCATAAACTTAAATGAAATAGTTGTGTTTAATTTGCAACAACCAATCCAATCTCAGCATTGCTTAGCTCTAATTTAGGATCTTTAACAAAATCTAATTAGTATTTTGCATTTTGGGTCTGCTTTGGTATTTCGGGTTTTAGCAAACACATCCCTTGGCTTCTTCATGAAGCTGATGGCTTAGTCCTGTAGGTCGGCATGATGGGCTAAGCATGTTCAAAGACATCACTCATCTCTGAACGCAGAGATGATGGATAAAATACTAAATGCGAACACGCACGTCTATCATACATGGGCACATCTAACCCCGAAAAGGGAAATATTTATGGACTGAAAATGCAAAGGAAAGGGTACTGGATAGATGGCTCAGCAGTTAGGAGGCTCTTTCTTGGCTCTTCTTCCAGAAGATCTGGGTTCGATGCCCAGGGCCCACATGGGAACTGACAGTCTTTAGCCACTCCAGTTCTGCAAGCTCTGACATCCTCTCCTCGTCTCCACGGGCACCGCAGGCTTGTGGTGCGCAGCCGCAAACACAGGCAGAACACACACACACATAAAATAAAAAGAAATCGGCTGGGAGGGAACCCAGATGGTTAGCAAGGATAAAATCCACACAGCTCCCAGGGGGCTGGGAATGAAAAAGACAACCATCAACGCTCCTAATCATTTTGGCATAAAAGAAATTGAAAATATAAGTCTGGATTCTGTATGCGGATCAGTCAGAGGTGGGAGATGGTGTTTAGGGGCACGGGTCGCTCTACGGCTCACATCTTTTCTGGAAGGCCAGGAAGGTCTGATTGAAGTAAGGTCTGATTGAGACGGCTCGGGAGGGAAGAGGCCTGTCGCCTTGCAGAGGACCTGCGTTTGCTTCCCAGCACCCACACCCGCTGTCACTCCAGCTCCAGGCGATCTGACTCTGGGGCCTCTGTGGGCACTCACTCTCGCCTGCACACTGCCACACACAGGCACACACGCAGGCACAAAGTTGAAATACAATATTTTTAAAATGAGAAGTAAAAGCATTCACTTCAGCACTATGGAGAGTTAAAAGGACTGTGCTGAGTGAGTTCTGGGGCCTCAACTGAGGACACTGGCTCACACCCAGGATGCATAAAACTGCGGAGACATTGAGAGAGACCTTCTTAGGTGGTGGTGGTGTTGAAATAAGCACAATAATGTCCATCAGGCGCCAGTAGGAGCTGACTGTAAGCCTGTGGAGAAGTGAGGTGGTCAGACGCAGAGCAGACTTTGTCACCAGACCTGGGCAAGGTGGAGAGTTTCTGAGCGGCAGGCCACCACACAGCAAGGTGCCTGAGTCTATCCAGGGCTTGTTAACGTTTTGGTCTCGATACCCTTTACACGCTCAACAATTATTGAGGACTCAGCGCTCTCCCTGCAGGTTTGTGCGTTTACTGCGTTAGGCATGAAAGCAGAGGAAACCTGAACTCGGTTCAGTAGCCCCTCCCTGTGATCTAAGGGGTTGCCACAAACTCCTCCACTGGCGCCTTCTTTGCAGTGTCGTGGGTGGCAGATGAGCTCCGGGTGGAACTCAGCAACCCCGGCGTGTCCTTTCCCCGTTTCTTCCCTTCTTCCAGCTTTTCCTGTAGAAGTGTATCTAGACTGCCGAAGCCATCGTTACTCTTGGGCTTAGGAAGCGCTCGATAAGTCAAGTAGGGGTTTGCCTGCACCATGATACCAGTCTGTCTGATGGTGAGCCCTGCTTCTGAGGAAAAAGAGTGGGTAACTCACTCATAGCTGGACACAGAGCAGGGGCCACGGAGGGCCGCATAGACTCTCCCCACAGGAGATAAACCACTGACTATCTCCAGACTTTTGTTTAGTATTCCAGATCACTGTAGTTAACTGAAGCCATGAAAAATAAGACCATGGGTGAGGGAAACTCTGAAATACACAAGGACACAGCCCATTGGCCGCCTGTGTGATGACACCACGCTTCATCTCCCGGCCCC
The DNA here is from genome assembly GCA_010120015.1 of Rhombomys opimus. Lineage (NCBI taxonomy): Eukaryota > Metazoa > Chordata > Mammalia > Rodentia > Muridae > Rhombomys > Rhombomys opimus. Next base: position 6,270,063 of record REGO01000056.1, on the reverse strand, counting down.
CGAAAACTCCCGTGTAAGGAGGACAACGAGAGAGAGAGAGAGAGAGAGAGACAGAGAGCGAGAGCTGCTGTCTTAGCCAGGATGAGCTTGGATAGGTCTTGTCACTTGGGCTGAAGCCCCGCCCAGAACGGGCAGCTCCGTTCTGCCAGTTCCTGTGCTGGCTTCTCCTTCCTTTCCTTAGGAAGAGCCTCCTCACTGCACTCTCCACTCCAGCCTTCACTTCCTCCCGTGCACACACACGCCTCACAGTCCCTGGCGCTCTCCATGTTCTGTCCGTGGGGCAAGGGCCCATTGCAACCCAGGATGCACCAGGTTCCCCCTTTAAGGCTGAGCGGACTGGTCTTCAGGTACTGAGAAGGCGTTTCGCCTCTCCGCCTTTTTCTCTTCGCTGTGAAAGGGCCTTGTGGGCCTGGTCTGAGCAAGTTCACCCACGGCCATGCTGCTGAGTGCTGGCGTCCGGCGTTCACCTTAACCTCTGCCCTTTACTCTGAACATTGTCATGACGAGGGTGGCAAGACATATATGCTCATTCTAAGTATTGTCCTCACTGTTGCTGGTTTTCAAGAGACGTGTCTTTATTCTTCTAAATTAAGTGCACGTGGGTGCAGGTACCCACAGCAGCCGGGGACCCCGGTGGCATGGCAGCTGGAGTCACGGGGAGGTGTGAGCTGCCTGACATGGGTGCAGGGAACTAAACCGACCTCGCTCCTCCGGAAGATGTGCCTTCACCACCGAGCGCCCGTCCTTAGCCGTAGCCAGTTCACCTAGGCCAGACTCTACTGACTCAAGCAGTATTTAACTAGGGTTTTATTGTTGCTTCCTGTTTTGCTTACTTTGTGTTTGTTTTTGAGACAGAATCTCACGTGGCCCAGAGTGGCCTCAGACCGGCTGTGAGGCTGAAGATGAACTGGGATTACGATCATCCTGCCTCGGCCACCTCAGTGGAGAATGTGGTACCATTCCTGACTTTCGGCTTTTCCCACCAAGGCAGGGTTTCTCTGTGCAGCCCTGGCTCTTCTGCTACTTTCTCTGTAGACCAGGCTGGCCTCGAACTCAGAGATCCTCAGGCCTCTGCCTCCGGAGTGCTGGGATTAAAGGAGCACACCACCACACCCAACTTTCATCTTTTTTTAAAAAGTTACTTTATTTTTAAAGAGATTTATTTATTTTGTTATTTTATGTGTATGAGTGTTTTACCCTCATGTATGTGTGTGCACCACACATGTGCCTGGTACCTACAGAGGTCAGAAAAGAGTGTCCCCGGGCCTAGCGTGACAACACAGTTGTGAACCGCAGTGCAGGTGCCGGGGATTCGGCTAGAGCAGCCAGTGCTCTTAGCCCGGGCCGACTCCCCAGCCAACATTCACCGTCTTCTGCTTTCCCAGGATTAGAAAAACAGCCCAGCAACGCTGTCCAGGAGGAGCATTTGCGAGTCACTTCAGGGTGCCCAGCTTCCCTGTGGGGACCTGACAGACATCTGTTGTCCACCTTTCTGAGAGTACAGTGAATTTGGGTTTGGGGGGGGGGGGGGGGGGGGGGGAAGAAACGGAAGGGCTAGTGAAGTCTACGTAGGGCTTGGAGGGGGGCCCAGCCTTTCCTTCTGGGGTGCAGGCAGGAATGCAGGTGGACAGGAGGCTTCCAGCCCCTGCCTGCCGTCCTGCCGAGGGGGTCTGGAGAGTCCTGCCCTGGCCCAGACTGCTGCACACTGCCAGGATCCAACATCAGCTCACAGGACCAACTGCTACGTCCTGGAGGTCTTAAAGAAATGCTGCTGCAGCTGTTTGGGCCCTTCTCTGTGGCGGGTCCCGCTGGCAGCAGCCTGGGAAGGGCAGAAGGAAGTGAAGGTGGCCACAGCAGAGCGGCCTCGGCCTCCCCTCGCTCCGCTGCCTGGCAGCTCACAAAGGCCCTGCATATGGCCTGTCCTTGCCAAGCAGCCCCCTCGTGGGGCCCTAGAATTCTCACAAGTCAGAAGAGGTGCCAGGAGAAAATTTGCAGCCCCTGAGGGCGCCCTAGGGGTGGTTAATAGCCAGGGAGGGTGACAAGAAAGAGGTGTGTGTGGTTCTCAATTGTTTGGCTAACAGCCGGAGGTTGACCTTGAACTTCCGTCTGCCACATGGCCGAGGCCCCAGCCGGCTGCATGTCCTGAGGGATCAGGAACAACAGAACTTGAAAGCGCAGATGCATTTAATGAACACGTCCTCTCTCACACACAGCCCCACCCTGGCCCACGGCAGACAGGTCCCTGCTTCTCTCTCTGAAGTCTGCCGCTCAGGTGCACAGCCACCCACAGAGGCCCACCCTGCCCACATGGCAGTTCCGATGGTGGAGAAGGGTTGTGTCCTAAGGCTTGATTCCTGCTCACAGCAGTGGCTGAGCTGACTAAGTACAGAGAGGTGCTGGCAACCAGAGTCTGGTGCTCAGGAGAGACTGGGCCCGTGGCCATGGCCTTCTTTGGTCAGCTTTGTGCGAGGCTCATCTGTCCCTGGCTCTCCTCTGCATTCGTCCAGTGACTACAACAGAACACAAAACTGCATGCAAGGGGCTGGCCTTTCGGGACTGCCTACTCTTGGCCTGCTCCCTCACACACTGCCTGTCCTCCTCACACACTGCCTGCCCTCCTCACACACTGCCTGCCCTCCTCACACACTGCCTGCTCCCTCACACACTGCCTGCCCTCCTCACACACTGCCTGCCCTCCTCACACACTGCCTGCTCCCTCTAATGCTGCTTGGGGGAGATTTGAGGGCTCATACCTCTTCAGTGTCAGCCCCTGCTAACACCGGCTGTCTAATCCTGTCAGTGCCCGGCCGTGTGAGACTCAGTCATTCTGGGCCTAAATTCTGAGTCCCGGCAGCTTCGAGGGCTATGGTCAACAGCAGAGGAAGGAAAACTGCCAACGCCTTGTTTCCTATGACTAAATGCTCATCCTGGCGCTCGGTTACTCTTGTTGACCCCAGAAGCGGTTTTCAGTGAGTAGGGAACCCCAGTGCCTGACCTCAACCATTCAAGTCCGCCTATGAAGCACCTGAGGTGGAGTGGTTTTAGTCTTCTTGATAGGAGTGTTTTGTTGAGAAATATATACACACAGGCAGTGTTGCTACCGTTATTTCATCTTATAAAATACCTTTGTGAAAGATTTCATTTGTGAGAAAAATCTAATGAAAACAAAAGGCTGTGCCACAAGGCAGCTGGTTAAAAACCTGCTTCCAAGAGCTGTGTTTGTGCGGCACCGTTTGTCCCGGACTCCACTGCAAAGACAAATTAGAGGAGTGTGTCACTTCAAAGCGGCCTTCAGGAACAACGCTGGTCTGGAGCGAATTACAAGAGCCACAGTAACCACACTTGCTATGGTGAGAGATACAAAGTGAATTAATTAGTGGGAACTATTATTAGACGCAGGCTTTTGCCATCCCTTGGCGGTCGCGTGCTCACACATAGGCCGGCATGGCTTGTTTAGAAGATGCTGCAGTATGCACAAAGGGAAAAAAACGAGCTGCTGGCTCCTCGACTACGGAGCAGCATGGAGACGCCATTTGCCGCTGCGGTTAGGGTCCGTGTGTCTTCACATGCTTCAGTTCCCGACCAGCAAGCGCAGGCAACGAGCCTGGGTGTGTTCGCGTGTTCCGGGCATGGGCTTTGGAGCGTGGCACAAGCATTCTGCTTTCTTTCTTCCTGAACGGGAAACCACGGGCTGTGGTGTGTCAGGAGAAGGAATCCTGTGCGTTTCTGTGAAGGTGGTTAACCTGCAGGCAGAAACCACTGC
>REGO01000056.1:6250287-6266290 GCA_010120015.1 Rhombomys opimus | reverse complement strand
ACTAAGTACAGAGAGGTGCTGGCAACCAGAGTCTGGTGCTCAGGAGAGACTGGGCCCGTGGCCATGGCCTTCTTTGGTCAGCTTTGTGCGAGGCTCATCTGTCCCTGGCTCTCCTCTGCATTCGTCCAGTGACTACAACAGAACACAAAACTGCATGCAAGGGGCTGGCCTTTCGGGACTGCCTACTCTTGGCCTGCTCCCTCACACACTGCCTGTCCTCCTCACACACTGCCTGCCCTCCTCACACACTGCCTGCCCTCCTCACACACTGCCTGCTCCCTCACACACTGCCTGCCCTCCTCACACACTGCCTGCCCTCCTCACACACTGCCTGCTCCCTCTAATGCTGCTTGGGGGAGATTTGAGGGCTCATACCTCTTCAGTGTCAGCCCCTGCTAACACCGGCTGTCTAATCCTGTCAGTGCCCGGCCGTGTGAGACTCAGTCATTCTGGGCCTAAATTCTGAGTCCCGGCAGCTTCGAGGGCTATGGTCAACAGCAGAGGAAGGAAAACTGCCAACGCCTTGTTTCCTATGACTAAATGCTCATCCTGGCGCTCGGTTACTCTTGTTGACCCCAGAAGCGGTTTTCAGTGAGTAGGGAACCCCAGTGCCTGACCTCAACCATTCAAGTCCGCCTATGAAGCACCTGAGGTGGAGTGGTTTTAGTCTTCTTGATAGGAGTGTTTTGTTGAGAAATATATACACACAGGCAGTGTTGCTACCGTTATTTCATCTTATAAAATACCTTTGTGAAAGATTTCATTTGTGAGAAAAATCTAATGAAAACAAAAGGCTGTGCCACAAGGCAGCTGGTTAAAAACCTGCTTCCAAGAGCTGTGTTTGTGCGGCACCGTTTGTCCCGGACTCCACTGCAAAGACAAATTAGAGGAGTGTGTCACTTCAAAGCGGCCTTCAGGAACAACGCTGGTCTGGAGCGAATTACAAGAGCCACAGTAACCACACTTGCTATGGTGAGAGATACAAAGTGAATTAATTAGTGGGAACTATTATTAGACGCAGGCTTTTGCCATCCCTTGGCGGTCGCGTGCTCACACATAGGCCGGCATGGCTTGTTTAGAAGATGCTGCAGTATGCACAAAGGGAAAAAAACGAGCTGCTGGCTCCTCGACTACGGAGCAGCATGGAGACGCCATTTGCCGCTGCGGTTAGGGTCCGTGTGTCTTCACATGCTTCAGTTCCCGACCAGCAAGCGCAGGCAACGAGCCTGGGTGTGTTCGCGTGTTCCGGGCATGGGCTTTGGAGCGTGGCACAAGCATTCTGCTTTCTTTCTTCCTGAACGGGAAACCACGGGCTGTGGTGTGTCAGGAGAAGGAATCCTGTGCGTTTCTGTGAAGGTGGTTAACCTGCAGGCAGAAACCACTGCTTGGGACTTTTTTTTTTTTTTTTGCAAATTTACATCTATGTTTGTTGATTCTGTATTAAAGTGAACAACCGGGCTCGTGGAAGGTAAAGCCTTCTTTTAATTAACCCTCTTGGTGTGGGCTGGTGTGATTAAAGATGACGGAGCTGCTCCTGGGGCTTCCGCTACTGAAAATACTAACAACAATCATTCGTTTTGTTTTTATATTTAAACACATTATTGCATTGCTCGGTGCAGAGATAATTACCAATTTTATCTCCTGTGTTTTTCTAATGTTCATTAATAACAATAAAGGGTTGTAGGTTAAAAACCCATTTAATTGCCTTTATGTTAATGACATTATGAAGAGCCTTAGCTACAGCTTCTAATGCTGTCCAGTACCCTCTCTCTCAGTGGAGCCCCAGGAGGCTGCTCATTTTGCCAGCATTACTGATTCAGAGTTTTTCCTTGCAGGTGGGTTTTTGTACATAATCAGAATTAATGCACAACACATTTCCAAAGGAATGGAGTCGAGCACTCAGAATAAGTAATTAACTAGAGAGCCCAAGGAAATATGCCCTGGCATTTTTTTTTTTAGCATATTCATAAAACATTAAGAACAGTCGTAAACATGGTAGAGACAGTTTCCTGGTAATGTGCTTCTTAAACTATTTTCTGCCTCCCCTTTTTTTCACCCCTTTGCATAGGAAAATTAAAAAAAAAAAACAAAAAACTGAAAATCCCAGGGTTGCGAACGAGAGGCCCCCAAATGTCGTGCCTTGGGATTATGGGAGCTCCTGGGCTGCTGCCACCGAGCTGAGCGACCACAAGGCCCATTTCTCTCCAGTCGTTGTCTCTGTCTCCACCGTATAATTTGTCAGACAAGCAGCAGGCAAAACAAGCTTGAAGCATCTCAGGAGGTGTCCCTGCCCTGCTGCTTCTAACCTGGAACCCTGACCTGGCCTGGAGAGGATGCCAGGCCACTGTAGTCTCCTGGTCCATTCCTTCTCCGTCCCTGCTGGCGGCTCTGAGGGTGGGCAAAGCCTCCCTCCTGCCCCTCCTGCCTCTGCTGCCCCTTGCCTCGGGGCAGGACAACCCAGCGGCTGCAGTCTGTGGTCAGGGGGTTGGGTGAGGCCTTCCTCCTGCATGCCTCACACCCCACAGACCAGTGCTAAAGCGTGGATGACCTTTCATCAAGGGTCATGCAATAAGACAGCCAGTCAGGAAGAGCAAGTGCTGGGCTGCCCTGACATGAAGCGCTTCAAAACACCAATGAGAACGAGGAGAACAGGTGGTTCTGTTCAGTGGGCAAAGACCGTGCATTCCCTGAGCCATCTCCTGTGTACCAAGCCTTTCCCCCGAGGACCCAGGCCTACAGCAGGCGGCGAGCGGCTGGCCCAGTGCTGTCCTGTGGGCTCCAGAGCATCGAGACGTCCAGGCCGCTCTGACATTGGTGTCTTTTGGGTGCCCTGGAGGGTAGGGCCAGATTCGGGCACTGTTCCCTTCACTGAGCCGCTTTAGAGCTCTTTATGAAACTGTTTTAAAATCATGGGCTAAAGTTAATGAGCGTGCTCCAACTCTACGCCCAGCCCTCAGAGCTAGTTCCCTTCTCAGGGAGCCGGGCCCAGGTGGCTGGGACGGCGCTTAGCATGGACCCGAGTAAGATCCCCCTCTTCCCCATCACCCAGCCATTTTCTCCATGGGAGAGTTTTCAGAAGGCCCCATCCAGGGTCCCAAACAGGTATTTGAGTACCCGTGCCCACAGCAGCTCTGTACAGCACAATTAAAATGAGCAAGAAAGCCCGGTCCATCAACAGATGAGTGCGTGAGCGAAATGTGAGGTAAAGCAGGATCTCGGGGACACTCTTCAGACTCGAGGAGGAAAATTCTAACGGAGGCTGCCGCGTGGATGAAGCCTGTGTGATAAAATAAGCCCGTCACAAAAAGACAAACGCCGCGGGGTTTCACGTCAGTGAAGTCAGAGAGGAGAGGGCGGCGTGGAGAGGAGAGGAGGGCGGAAAGCTGCTGTCTAGCTGGAGTGAGCTCTCGGCTGTGCGAGATGAGGAGGCGTAGGAAAGGGATGGCGGGAAAGTGTGGATGTCTTCACCAACACCCAGCTGGTTCAGGACGGCGAACTTCATTTCATTTTATACATGTTAGCGCAGGAAATCGATTGGGGGAATTGTGATCAAATGAATGTCATACCCTAATTTAATGGGGAAGGGCTCATTCATTCCCTTGGGAGGTTAGCAGGCTTCCACGTGAGAGCCTGCACACAGGGCCCCACACACAGGGCCCCGCACAGGAAAAATTGCAGAAGGCTCCGTGTAAGGACACCCCAGTCCCTCCAGCTCTGGAAAGAAGGGGTAACTCTCTGGTTTGCTATAGCCTTGGATCCTTTCGTGTGTTAGTTCACTTGCAGAGTCTCCTTAAACTGTGCGGTTGGGCCCGTTTTACAGGTGAGGAAAGGCGCCTGGTGAGGCTCTGCAGGGTGACAGAGGTCTGTGTTAACACGCTGTGACTCATGCCTTCACTGTCAGCCACGCTTAAGAAAGGGCAGGGAGGCTCAGAAACATCAGTTATCCACAGAAGAAACAGTTGCCACCAGGTGTTCTGGGTTTGTTGTTGTTGTTTTGTTTTTTTTAATGTGCACTGGTGTTTTTCCTGCATGTATGTCTGTGAGGTTGTTGGATCCTGGAGTTACAGACAGTTGTGAGCTGCCATGTGGTCACTGGGAATTGAACCCAGGTCCTGTGGAAGAGCAGCCAGTGCTCTTTACCACTGAGCCATCTCTCCAACCCTTCTGTCCCTTTTTCTTTCTTTCTTTCTTTCTTTCTTTCTTTCTTTCTTTCTTTCTTTCTTTCTTTCTTTCTTTCTTTCTTTCTTTCTTTCTTTCATTTTAGATGAATCCCATCCAGACATTGTTTTAAGGCAGTGCCTGAGTTCAGGATATTTAAAGTGATGTCAAATGTCCTAGTGCTTTAGAGAGTGGTCTTGCTTCTATGACATCATGTCGCAGACACACAAGACCTCTTCTCTTAAAATGGAAGACGTGTTTCAAAGCATGGTTGACAAGGCCTGGTAGCAACCATTGTTCAGATGAGTAAAGGACGGTATGCATCCCAAAGAGCAGAGTCAAAGACATTACTTCCTTATGCTACAAATTTGCAGAACGTAACATTTTACCAGATGCCTTTCTCCATGGAGTCAGGGTCTTGATAGCTTGACACTGGAGCCTCAGCAGTGGGTGGGTGGGTCACACTTCTTCATGCGAGTCCTGGCCAGCCCAGCCCTGCTTACAAGCCACATCAGGCCCTTCGTGTGCAACCGGAGAAAGGTTTCATCTCCCCAGGCGGTCTGCCCCTGAGCCCTGAGATGGCGAGGTTGGAAAGGTGTTTGCTGCCAGGACTGGAGTTCAATCCCAGGAGCCCACAGGACAGCAGGAGAGACCTGGCCCCCACAGGCTGTCCTCTGGCATGCACGCATTCCCCTCACTCCCTCCCCACGTAAATCTTAGAAATGTAATGACAAATTAAGAAAGGAGTGCAGGAGGTAGAAAACCTTCCCCAATACCCGGAGTAGCTGCTGGATCCGACCCCGTCTCTAGAGCCTTCGTGCTGAGCAGCTGGAGCCAGCGGCCACAGAGCAGCTTGACAGCTAAAAGCGCAGCCTTCTGCCACTGTGTCGACGCACGCGCCTTCAATCCCAGCGCTCCCTTCCACAGGTGGCTCATCTCCGTGAGTTCGAGGCCAGCCTGGTCTCTGCAGCGGGTTCCAGGTCAACCAGATCTTCGTGCTGAGAGCAGAGGCAAACCAGCCACAGACTCCACCTATTGGGCCTCTCTCAGAGCCGGGGTCAGAGTCTGCCTCTCAAAGTTTCAGGCTGGGGCGGAGGCGCAGTGGTGAACGCACAGCCTGAACTCAGTCTGGAGCCAAGAGGCCAGGAAAAGCCGGGGTCTGTGTGAACCGCACACGACCCCAAGCTCAGGAAGCAGAGACAGGCGCCGTCCAGCACTCTACAGTCATGCACCTAAGCGCACGGCCACGCTCGGCCAGACACTCCGTATCAAAAATAAGGAATAGAACACACGGGAACTCATGTGTGCGCACACACAGACACAGACACACAGACACACAGATACACACAGACACACACAGACACACCCACACCCATACCCAGACACCCTGTGGGGTGCAGCTCTGTGCCTCAGCCCACGGGGAGCGGGAAGGCCGCGCCAGGTAAGCATTTACATGAAGAAACCGCAAGTGGTGACGAAAGGACCGTTTTAATGAGAAGTAGCGGCCCGTGGAGAAAGGAGGCAGCCGGGAGAGAGAGGGACTTCCTGCCGGCGAGGACGGCAGGGCTCGGGACACTTTTCCTCGTGGGCTAATTATCACTCCCAGGGTGGACTGTCCCAGGCAAGATGAGGACCAGCCTAATGCAGCGCGCTCCGGGCCTGTTATCAATGAGGCCTTCACATGGCGGCTCCGGGTCACGGAGTCTGAAGACACTAAACGCTTAATTCAGCGCTGCCCTTTCGCCCCGGGATCTCGGGCTCAGGGAGAAATATGTGCGCTGCTCCCGCGTTCCCCGACTCGGCTCTTCATCGAGAGGTTCCAGGAATAAACGAGAGGCGGGGACGGGTCACACCACTCGCCCCCACCCAAGGGCGATTTCCATTTCAAACGCAGCGAGGGAGACACTGTGGCTATCAAACCGTCGAGGGGCTCCCGCCCCTGCCTTGGTTTCCATCAAGATCACGCTGAAAGGAGGTTTTAGAAGCAGGAGGCTGGCGCGGAGGTGAGGGCTCCGGTTCGGAAAATCAGTGCACGTCCAACTTTGAGAAGATGTTGATTTACAAGCTGCGGTGTTGTCGAAACAACTTGCTTTCTCATTAGTTGGAGCCAGTCTGTAGTTATGTCTAAAAAAGAAGAAGAAAGGAGGAGAGGGAGACAGTGGAAAAATACAGATGTGCCCAGCATTTTTGGTCTTTTCGTTTGTCCTTGTAAGATCTAGGGCCTAAATTAACAAAAAACAAAACACAAAACAAAGCCCAGGTCTCTGCAAAGCCAACAGTCTGCGTTCTGCACACACAGCACAGATGCAGGAAAACCGAGCTCAGACATGGGGAAACCGAGGCCTGGTCCTGCCCACCACAGACCTGCAGGCTGCTTCCCCGAGAGGCGCTGACTGAGCCAGCCTCCCAGAAGAGCAGGTGCTGGCACTTCTGCTCTAGAACGAACGGCTTCTGTCTAAAACGAGACATGATTCTGAGGTTTCACCCGGGTTTGTCCTGTGCCTCTTATGGGATTAGGAGAGACTGACCGAGGTTGCTGGCGTCTGCTGTTCGCCTTCAGTGAGCTTCCGAGGAAGTGGCTCAGGATGGTACAGGAATGTGAAAATGTTAGAGAGAGTGTGGACATGAAGAAGGTCTAAGGGAAGACGAAGCCAAGGCCTATGGGTGACAGACGAGGGGCCTGGACGCTGGGGCAGTGGGGAGAGGCTCCAAGGAAACACCAGGGTGTGGGGGACCCACAGGACGGGAGCATCTTGGTAGATGCTCCCACAACGAAATCCTACAATATCTGCTCTTGAGCTGACCCAGGTACCACACAGGCAAATGCCGTCGGGAGCCTGTGCTGGTGTGCAGAAAGCCAGACGAAGACAGCACATCTGCCGTATCGTAGTGTCTCCTCGGTGTGACACTCAGTTATTCATGTTTATTGAACACAAACGATATACCAAAGACACAGACACACACACACACACACACACACACACACAGACACATAGACACACATAGAAACAAACACACAAAGACACAAACACACAAAGACACACACACACACAGAGACACACACACACAGAGACACACACACAGAGACACACACACAGAGACACACACACACAAAGACACACACACACAAAATCATGTTTTCCTTGTTGTTCTGAGGCAGACTGTCACTATGCGGCTCTGGCTGTCCTGCTCACTCTGTAGACCAGGTGGGCCTCAAACTCACTGAGATCCTCCTGCCTCTGCCTCAGCTTCTGCAGGTGTGTGCCTCCACTGCCCTGCTGAAAAAAAAAAAAAAATCTGAATTCGAAAAATCTGGATCAGGGCGTGGGTACTAAACAGACACGTAAATATTTGATACGTATTTACTGAAACTTGGAACGACCGGCAAAGATGGTGAACGAGGATTCGCAGGGCGTGTGGAAAGGTCTGCCTGGCAGATAGGAGCGCCGGGCTGCTGCCTGGAGGGGGGCACCATCGGGCTCCAAGGGGAGGGCACGGTTCCTGCTTGAGAAGAAGGCTCTGGCGCCAGCACGGACCTTCGGACTCTGCCACCGCGGTGAGGATGACACAGGAACACGGGGCCCTCGGAACCATTGCTCACACTAAGCCAGGCGGGGGTGCCACGTCTGCGTGTGCCTGGCGTGCCAGCTGGCGGCCCCGGAGCTGGAGAGCATTAGGCAGCTTCAGCGTGCATTTCATGGCGTCTGCTGCAGACTTGGCCTTGGGGTGAGCCATGCCCAACCTACCGTTTGCTTAAAATCCCACATGTGGGGCTGCCACAGTGGCTCAGCGGGTCCAAGTGCTTGCACTAAGCCTGACGACCTGGTCTGTCCCCAGGAGCCACGGGGCAGAAGGACAGAGCTACTCATGATCATTGGCCTCTGACCTGCGCACGTGCGCCACGACTGGCAAGCTCCACCCCATAAGCACGAGACAGTGAGTAAGCAAACTTAATTTGGAAAGAAACAAAATAAAGTGAATTATTATTTGGTAAAATTATATGTTTAATAGCAATTCAGGAAAGAGGTCGATTTTCACGTCATCAGCACACTGGGATTTTTGTCTCGGGGCCTGCTCCCCCAAATAGTATCGTATTATGCTCTAACACCAATAATGCAGGTGACAGTGTGTTATTATGGGTCTGTTAACTTGAAATATTGAACCAAATCTGTCAAAAGCTTTCTGGGTTTGTGTGTGTGTGTGTGTGTGTGTGTGTGTGTGTGTGTGTGTGTGTATGTGTGTAAACTGGCTAGAAAGATCGGAGGCAGGGAGCAAATGCCACACCAGCCTTACGCTTAAAAACCTTTGTTTCATCATGGAGCTGTTTTTTCAGCAATTTGTGCCAAGTCCTTAGCATGCTTAGCTGTGGCTTGCTCGCTCTCTCAGCCGGGGTTGGTAGGAGGCGGGCATCTAATATGCAAACAATCCTTCCGTCTCCTCGCCGGAGAGAAAGAGTAATTATCAACACGTATGTAGAAGCAGGACTTTCTTCAAATGCTTGATCCTCGAACCTTTCTGAGGAAAGGGCTCCTGGGACACGGTCAAGGAAAAAACGATTTTTCGTTCTGGATAGAGTCACTGGCCGGGGCAATATTTTCAGTTACGCCAGTAAAAATGAGGAGGAGAGGGGGAACCGGGCACGAGCAGAGTGCTAGTATGGGACTATTACCAAGGCAGAAATGAGGCCAAAGGGATGAGAAATGTGTGTCTCCTGCCTACCGCATCAGCTGGAGCCTGACCTGGACCCCTTCCCCATCTGAGGTCCACGCAAACCTCCATTTTTCACAGCAGCATTTAATAGTGGACATTAACTTTGCCCTCCCCAAAAGGGCTGACCTGCCGTCCACCCTCCGGGCTGCCCAAACTGTAATCACTTGCTCACGTGGTAATTTGATCAAATAGCATGCACCTTTTCCAGCCACTTATTGGCCAATTAAGTCAAGTTCTCACTGAGGGGGTCCAGCTGGCTTCAAGTTCCCTGAGATGAATTGATTGAAGATGCTGCGCAGTCTCCGAGCCCGGCTTAATGATCTAGGTGATGATACTTGTAGTTCTTCTCAGTCAGGGGAATTTGCTGCAGCTGTTGTCGGCAAATCCATGTTCTGATACAATGAAGTATCAGAACCGCGCTAATCCGCCCTCCGCTCCGTGGCGAGGCCTGCGCGGCGGAAAGGGAAATTTAAAATTCACTTGGCATAGCCGAGTGGAAACGACCTTTCTGTGGGTGTGCTTATGCTGCGTCTTGTTGCGGATGCTCGCTTTAGAGGTGGGCTAGGAGGGAGAGAGCATGATTGATAACCACCAGGAAATGCAAATAAGCGTTCTCTCACTATCGCCGAGCAAACCGCACATCAAATGTTTGAGGTAGGAAAAGCAGCCGCTCTCAGGCACAGACATGGTACCTTCTAAAATATCAGGGTGGGGCTCTGAGGACCCCAGTCATTATTTTTGTATGAAGTGTTACATGGAAGACATGAATCGGAAGAGTTTCTGCTCCTACCCCCTGGACTCGCTGCCTTGAAGTGATAATGAAGACGCGTCACACAGTGACACGGGCCTCGACCGCCTCTCCAAACACTTTCCCGAACACTGACATGTTTTTTAAAAAATAATCATTAAATAATTTGCTTGCTGGCTTCCCCGTGTGTGCATTTGTTCCCTAAACCGCCGGAGCCTTAATCCTGCTCCCTGTGAAGGAAACACTGTAAACACACTCGGGAGGCTTTGGAGAGCGTTGCAAACGCAGAATACTCCCAAGCACCGTCCTACCGTGCGGCTGTGAAGTTGGTTTGCAGACAGAGGAGCTGGTTCTGGTTTCTGTATGCAGGTGGCAGCTGTGTCCCTGGTTTGCGCTGTGCCTCGGAGCTGTGGTCCCTCTTTCCGGATGCTCCCCTTTCTCTCAGAGACTCAGATGAGGCTTGGGGGATCTGAGGCTTTCAGGGAAATGGCTGGGACTTGGGGTGAGAATTTGAATTCTTTCCAGTGAAGCAGGAAAACAACAGGCCCCAGCAGGAATGTTTTCAGACTGAGAACAGCAAAGCTTAGCTGGACCATGACTGGTTTAACCCAGGGTCCCCATATAACCAAGACAAAGGCTGAGACCGGGGAAGATGCGTTTTTTAGTCAGAGTGATCAAAGTCAGGTAGGACCCTGGGGTGGGGTGTGAACCTAGGCAAGTACTGTCTGAGGTCAGAACTCAAATGTCTGGTCATGGAAGGAAACTCCGTGTGTTTATTTTGTAATCCTCCCCATTTTGTTCACCGATTAGCACAACTTAAAACATTTCCAACTACTTCAGACAGAAGGTGCTATCTGACTGAGAGTAATGACAAATGCAGTCCACCTTTTGTCACTATGGGAAAACAATTTTCTAAAGAAGAGAGGCTCCCGTTTGGTTCCTGGTTTCAGAGGCCTCAGCCCCTGGTTGCTAAGGCAGAGCGTCGTGGTGCAATGTGGCTGAGCCACGTACCATGTGACAGTCAGGAAGCTGCCGAGTGGACTGGAAAGGAGCTAGGGTAGGATGTGGGCCCAGACATCCTCCAGAGTGAGAGCTCTGACTTCCTAAGGCTCCCGTCAACCCCCAGCCATGCCGTGAGAGCCTGAGTCACGCCAGCGAATCAATCCACTGCTGGCTCAGAGCCCTCACGGTCCCATCATTGCTCAGGGACACTTTACGTCCAAACCACAACAAAATACTTGTCACATACTGGACTCCGTTCTAAGGACCTCACACGGACTCAAACGCTGAATTGTCACAACTCCATCAAGCCTGTGCTGCCATTTCCCTCACCTGCAGATGAGTAAACAAGACCAGAGAGGTAAACATCTTGTCAGTTTCTCAGTGTCTGCGCCAAGCTCCAACCAAGAAGGTGGGCCCTAGCCAGTGCCTTTCCTGGCTACCTCAGGCTGGACCTAGCCTGTGCTCTTCCTGGCTACCTCAGGCTCCCCCTCTGGTTTCTCCTGACCACAAAGCCCTCAGGCACCCCTGTCTACTTTCCAGCACGCCCCCATGCTACCTTCTCAGGCACAGAACCACTGGGCTGGCGTGTTGACACAGCTTTAATCCCAGCCCTCAGAACACAGAGGCAGGAGAAGCTCTGTGGGTTGCAGGCCAGACTAGTCTGCTCAGAAAGTTCCAGATCAGCTAGGGCCGGCCTCTCCCCTCACCTCCTGAAAAATGAACACTGATGTGAAGGCCAGTCAGTGCCATAACAAACTGTGACGACAGCCTTCTCACCCCCTGCCTTCAGGTGGCCTTCGATCTGGGACTGAGGGCCTTTCTGCTGTCTGAGGCACCTCAAATGCAGCGAAGCTTTACTTCTGAATCATCCAAATGTTAGCAAAGTGTCAAAGGGTAGAGACTGTGATTTAAAATGAAACAAAATAGGCCAACATCAAAAATTATGACGTGTCAAGTCGACCTTGAATTCAGTGTCTTCCGAATTCTGAATTCCTTCAAGCTCACTGTGCCTCCTGGAAACAGACGCACAAGCCTTTCCCCACATGCGCTCATGCTACTGTTGGCGTCAATAGTCTATTTGAGCTTACTCTGATACTGTAACAACTGCTGAACAGTGCCCTGACTGAGAAGAAATTGTGAAGAAGTAGGGGCAGAACCAGACATAGCGTGTGCCACTGAAGGACGGGGACACGTGCTGAGAAATGAGCCACTGGTGATCGTATGGACATCATAGGCCACGCTTACACAAATCTCGATGATGGAGACAAAAATCCTGATGTGGCCTCTGCTGACTGCGAAGACGCAGGGGCTTCTGGGCTGTGACAGCACCCTGCCTCACAGAAGTCTTGACGAGTAAATGTGGACTCTAAAACAGTGACAAGGGGCCACAGCACAGCACACAGGCGAGACAAACATGCTGTCTGCTGTGTGTACTGAGCACTTTGCTCTCAGGGCAGCGTTGCCACCGGCTGAGCAGTGAAGGTTTGAGAGGCCAGCATGAGTCAGGAACTCTGTGGCAGCCGTGACCTCAGGGACAGAACCTTCCAGCTCCACCTGACCCTGCTGAGACTGGAAGAGGATTCTGTCCATCACGGAGTAATTGCCATGACTGTTCCATGTGAACCATTGCTTTGTCTCAGCTTCACAGAGGACACAGACTAACGCCACTTTCCCTGCGATGGCCTCTCTCCCAAGAAAGAAGACTCTAAATAATCTGAACTTATTTTCACGTTTGTTTTAAGTATGCATGATTTGGACTAGTGTGTCACTGGTGCTTAGATGACAGTTTTGGTTCTGAGGTTGAGCTCAGGTCCTTTAACACGTCACAC
The DNA here is from genome assembly GCA_010120015.1 of Rhombomys opimus. NCBI lineage: Eukaryota > Metazoa > Chordata > Mammalia > Rodentia > Muridae > Rhombomys > Rhombomys opimus. The sequence continues at coordinate 6,253,843 of REGO01000056.1, read as the reverse complement.
GGATACAGAGTCACCAGAAAGGCAGCCTGGGTGTGTCTGTGAGGCCTTTCCTGAGAGTGTGGTGGTTTGAGTGAGAACACCCTGTGGTTTCTATGTTTCAGCGCTTAGTCCCCAGCTGGTGGAAGTGTTTGGGAAGGATTAGGCGGGGTGGCCTCGTTGGAGGAGGTGTGTCGCTTGGAGGGGGAGGCTTTGAGGTTTTAAAAGCCCTCACCATTCCCAGTTAGCCCCCTCTGCCTCCTGCTTGTGGGTCAGGTGTGAGGGCTCAGCCACTGCCCCAGCCCCACCCATCTAAATGCCACCATGCCTGCTGCCATGCCCGCCGCCATGCCCTCCACCTTGACAGTCGGGGACCTTGACCCTTGGACATTGTCGCCTCCCATCAGACGCTCGAGTCTACAGCAGTCACGGTAGGTAACATTGTCCAGCAATGTGTTTCCTGCAACTTATCTTTGCCATTAGGAAAGGACTGACAGCACTTTCTGCACTGAGAAATCTTCAGTTATACTAGGCTAAAAGAAACTCTCTACCCAGCACTGTTTGGTAAATTCTAATTTTGAGACTACAAAGTTTTTTTTTTTTTTTTTGTGTTTATGCTGAAATAGTAAACATAGTCTGTGTTTTGCTTTGATATTTTATGCCTTTTTCTTTTTCATTTTCAAGTATGCTAAGTGTTAATAGCTGGGACCAGTCTAAGCAAGCATATTTGGAATATCAATAGTTTTTATGAGTTTTGGATGGGCATGGTGGCATATGTGCTCTCTTCGGTATTTGGGAGGATGTTACGTTTGCACCCATCACAGCAACATAGTGAGAATCTGTCTAAAAATAATGTTTCAGGAAGGTTGGAGTTTAGGCCCGGTTCATTCTCCAGTAACAAAAATAAGTATGAAGAGGTCATATTTAAGAAACAAACAACAACAACAACAACAAAAACTTTGCTTTTAATTTGTGGAAAATCCATGGACTAGATACAAAGGTACATAGGAAGGAAGGATTGTGTGCTAAGCAGGGGGAAAGGGGGGGCTCTGGGAATGAGACGGTCTGGATACGATCTGAGTATGTGTTCCGGAGGTTTGTGTGGTGTGGACACACTGAGTTGTGACAGGTATATATGAGGTGGACACGCAGGAATAGGTCCCAAGACACAACCCTCAGGAGCGACCCCACATGATTCCGTAGTAGCAGGCTAGTTCTTGAGGCAGACAATTGTGAGCCCACACAGTGGACACTGCCGCCTCACTGACCTCTCCAGCCACCAGAATCACAGCCACCTGACATCATTTCTCCCCAGGATGCTCTGGATATTTGTTACGGCAACACAGCATGGACCAACACAAGGCAGGAGTGACTCTAGAAGGAGGCTTTTCTGTCCAAGTGAAAATGACCACAAACATGAAGACAAAACCTGTGAAGACGTTGGAGCAGCTGTGTCCTGAGGGGATAAGAGGCAGGCAGTAGGGGCCTCATGACGTGCTTGATTTGAAAGACTTTTACCAGAAGCATTCCGCTTAGGTGAAAAATCTGGTGGACATTGCCTTCAAGTGGGAGCCATAGCTCTGACCCACACTTCCTAGAACAGGAAACCTTGTGTTCTGTAAAATTCAGCTTCATCACACTCCATATGGGGACTTTGAAGAGCTCCCTAAGCCATGGGTATAGTTTACATTACAATGTTTTTCCACTTGGAGAATATTTTGGAACTTATTTTGGTTGAAAATGGAAAAAGGAAGAAGAAAAAAAATGAAAGAAAACAAAATGTTATTTTACTGTTTTTGGACAAAAGATTTCACTTCTTCCATTTGGCCATGAAGAATTTGAGAACCTTTATGTCTGCAGACAGGAGCCTAACAAAACTACTCTGAGAGGGTTCATCCAGCAGCTGATGGAAACAGATGCAGAGACCCACAGCCAAACACTAGGTGAAGCTCTGGGAGTCTTATGGAGGAGTGGGAGGAAGGAGTGAGGGAGCAGGAGGGGTCGAGGACACCACAAGAAGACCTACAGAAGAACTAACCTGGGTCCATGGGAGCTCACGGAGACTGAACCATCAACCAAGAGCATGCATGGGCTGGACCTAGGCCCCCTACACGTATGTAGCAGATGTGTAGCTTGGGTTTCCTGTGGGTCCCCCAGGAACTGGAGCGGGGACCTCTCTGACTCTTAGGATCTCATTCTCCTAACCAGGCCTTGTCTGGTCTCAGTGGGAGAGGATGCGCCTAGCGCTGCCGTGACATAATGTCCCAGGGCAGATTGGTACCCATGGGGGACCTCCCCCTTCTCTGAGGAGAAGGAGAGGGGAGAATGAGGGTAGGAGCCTGTAAGGGGGACTGGGAGGAGTAGACGGGGTGCTATTAGGATATAAAGTGAATAAATAAATTAATAACTAATTAAAAAAGAGAATTTGAAGACTTGGGTTTTCATCCACCATGGCCAAGTTTGCCTATGTCTAGTGGCCACCCACCTGCCCTTCAAGTTTTCCACCCATGAAGGGAGGAAGTTGCTTACCCCACAAATATCACTAAAATTATCACACGAGAAGATTCCCGAGGGACTACACCAGACCTAGAAATCCACGTATTCTTGAACACAGAATGCCATCCTGACAACAGCAGCTAACCTGTGCGCAGACAGCGGCTCAGTGGGCAAAGGGCCCTTGAGGTGAACTTGACCCACATGAAGCTAGAAGCGGGGAAACATCTCACAGAGCCGTTCTCTCGCCTTCATGTAGGCGGCCCTGGCACCCTTGCCTTCCCCCGACATCACCCACACGCGAACACACGTGTGTACAATTATTTAAGAATGGGAACTGTGACTTGCAGTGAGCATTGGTTTTTCTAAGAACCTTCCTCACGTAGGTCACTCCGATTAAGCACATCCAATGTTGTTTAGCTGTCACCTTGTACTCCGTGGAGATGGCTAGATTCACGGCACCCTGATTCATGGCATCATGATGGTGAATTCAAAAATTTAAAAAAAAAATTGAGGAGCATTCTGCTTAGAGAATCAGAAAGTGAATTCGTTCTGTGCCTCTAATAAAGGCAGACATCTCCCTGTCTAGACAGCAAAACCTTCCGTAATGGAGAGACAGGCAAACAATCTCAACAGAACCTTTATCAGCCGAGGGGGCATGGGGAGGTGTTAGCAGTGGAGATTTGAGACCTTTCTCAAGCTGTGAATTTTGTCCAGTGAAGGTTCAAAGACCCCACACTATTGGAAGGTTTGATGTGGGGGGAGGGGGAACGCAAGATGAAACCTGTGGCCATCGCACACAAAAGCCCAGGGTCGTGTGACCTGCTGAGGTACAGTCAGCACCCAGGGGAGGAGTAGGCCTTCATGGGTGGATGGAAGGAGGCTTGCTGGCAGAGCGCCATACATCACAAGCACACATGGATTAAAGACACAGACACCCCAGGGAGATAGTCAGCAGTGACATGTCTGTGTGTGTGTGTGTGTGTGTGTGTGACAAACACAGTTCAAGACCCAGAAAAATAGTTACCTCCTTTTAGTAGCCACACAGCTAAATCAAGGAAGGTTTGTGAGGTTTGCAGCCCTCTCT
>REGO01000056.1:6235659-6249237 GCA_010120015.1 Rhombomys opimus | reverse complement strand
CCTCCTCACCACCCCCCTTTTTATTTTTTACTGTTCATTGTTAAGGCAGTGCCTCACAGAAGCCAGGCAGTTCTCAAACTCTGTATGGCAGGGGCTGGTGTTGAACACCTGAACCTCTGCCTCCCAGCTTGTTTTGGGGAAAGGGTTTTCAGACGTTGAAGTTCCGATACTCCTGCCTCAGACTTGAGTCGCTAAGATTACAGGCCTGTGCCACCAGGCCTGGCCATGAGAAAACATTATTAAAAACTTAGCAAAAGAGCTTGTTTATGTTCAGACAAACTATCTATAAAAAAATAAATCTGTTGTGAACTATTCAACAAGCCAGGCAGAATAGCTCAGTCCCTAGCCTCAGACTTGTGTAGACGGGAGCAAGGGGATTGCCGTGAGCTCCAGGAGACAGTGGGTTACCTGGTGAGTTCTGGCCTGTAGATGGGGCCAGACTGCCTTAGCCAATCCACCAAAATGATATATACCAACATTAACAAAATTAATCTGCCATTAATAGTCCGATACGTAGAGAGATATTAGAACAGGAAAATATTCACCAGGCTGTCAAGGAGCTAATTATGTATAAATAGTTCCCAGTGATTTCTAAGATTAAGTGAAGTCCATTTTAGGGCCAGTGCAAATTACAGGTGTTTCCCCTCCCCCGCCTCGCCTTTGAGACAAGCCACACTTTCTAGCTCAAGCTGGCCTTGAACATGACAGCTTCCTACCTGGGTGCTGGGTACCACCATGCTCAGGCAGGTTAGAGTTCTTTGTTGTTTTTGTTTTTTGCTTATTGAGACAGGGTTTTTCTGTGTAGTCCTGGCTGTCCTGGAACTCTCTCTGTAGACCAGGCTGGCCTTGAACTCAGAGATCTGCCTGTCTCTGCCTCCTGAGTGCTGGGATTCAAGGCGTGAGCCACCATCTCCTGGCTGACAGCTTTTGAAGAGGGATTTAAACAAATTAATCACATTCTAGTGATGCTTGCTTTCTTTATAACAATGCAGCATTGGAAAGTTTGAAACGAAGACGTAAGAAACATCTTATGTATTTAGATCTTCCTTTAACATAGTGATAAGAATTGTAACAGTGTATAAGACATGAAAGGCTGGAAAGAGCTCAGGCGACAGCTACTTGCCTCTCAAGCAGGGGGGCTTGACTGGAGCCCCAGAACCTACTTAAAGAGCTCGGACAGCAGTGAGCTCCTGTAAGCCCTGGCTGGAAGGTCAGGGGGTAGAGAGGGGCCCTCTGGGCACTCGCAGGCCAGCTAGCTTAGCCTACATGGTCAGTCTCCAGCCAGTGAGGAACCCAGGCTGCAGGAAATGATGGGAAGTTCCTCAGGACCAGCATTTGAGGCTGTCTCCTACCTCTATGTGTATGTAGTACATGCCTAAACATAGGCACACACACAAAGACATACACACACACACACACACACACACAAACACAGACACGCACAGAGACATACAGAGATACCCATATACACACAGAGAGACACACACAGACACGCACAGAGACATACATACATACACACAGCTCACACACAGAGATACAGACACACAGACTCGCATACACACCACAGACAGGCACAATCATATATACACACAGACTGTACACACACACACACACACACACACAGATAGACACACACACACACACAGATAGACACACACACACACATACAAATACAGACACACACAGACACAAACAGAGACACACACAGATACACACAGACACACACATAGAAATAAACACAGACAGGTATTCACACAGACCCCTACACACATACACACGCACAGAGACACACATACACACAAGCATAGAAACACATACCAAATACATTTCATTTAAAAAATTAAAACCACTTCCAAATCCATCTTTAAGAAAGAATTTTCCTGACTCTCCGGGTTCTGAGGCTGAAGATGCTCAGTGCTCGTGGGTGCTTGCTGCCCTTGCAGAGGACGGGGTTGGTTCTCACACACACCTGGCAGGTCACAGCTGTTCACTCTAAGTCCAGGGATCCCATGTCCTCTGATGGCTTCCTTGAGCACCAGGTGTGTCTGTGGTGCACACACAGACACAAGGGCAGAACAGTCAAACCGTACAATAAAAAGAAATTAATCTTTCAAAACATTTATAAAAATGTTACTTGCTCATTCCTAAGCAAAATGTTTTTTTTTTTTTCCAGATTGAAATTAACTATATAGGCATATACGATACGTATCAACCGAAGACGCTGATTGTCATTTAAGTCAGTAGGACACGGGCAAAATTCCTGGCCCTAGCAAATGCAATTAGAAATTCTGATTTTTTAGAAAGTAAGACAAGTTAATTTTCTGTAATAAACATATGATAGCTAATGAATTATGAATGCCTGTTACACATGATGTGTCAGCAGCTTGTCACCAGAGCCCTCAGACTTGTACAATAATGATTAATGCTGTCATCTTTGTTATTTTGCTGACTGTCAGTCACACACAAAACATAGCTTCATGCGTATCTCCTCGGTGTTATCATGATGAATGTTTATTTGTCAAGGTAAAAAGAAGGAACATAATTTAACAGTCTTTACTCTTATTCATAACTTCTAAATATTTAGACACACGATCCACATGCCTCTGCTCGCCCTCTTGCCATGGGCCCTCGGCCGTTAGGATCAGGTCCTCCGGACAGACGAAGAGAAGTGGAGCCAGGCCGGCCACTCCCTCAGCCAGGCTGGGCCCTCCCTCCCTGGGGCTGGAGAGTCACAGGAAGGCAGGAGGCAGGCCTGTGAGCAGCCCAGGAGGGTTTCACACACCTTCCCCTTTCTCATACCCAGCAGGAGAGCACACACATGCCTCCCCACTTTCTCTCTGATGGCCAACAATCTTTAACAAGAGGGTGAGCAACATTTAAAAGTGCACAATTACGGTGACACCTTAATGTGCATGACTTGTGGTTGGTGTAATTAGTTTTCTGATTCATTAACCCCTGGAATGATCACTAATGAAGAGTGTGCTTGTATTTCACAGGGGACAATTGTCCTGTCCCTTCATTGTCCTGATGTCTGGTTTGGGAAGGAGCAAGGAGGGAAGTTGAGATGCAAACCCATGAAAGGACCCCTTCAGGCTGTGCTCAAAGCTGCCAGAGCGGCCAGGAGCTGAGAGCCAGGCTTTCTCCTCATGGTTAGGGAAGTCAGCTCAAAGTGTGAGCCTCTCTCTCCAGGGCAGGTGCTTTGAGGGGCGGCTGGGACCCTGTATGCGTGCTCAGAACACAGACTGGGGCCCTCATAGTGACAACCTTCAGTCCTAATGGGAAGGATGATTCGCGACCTTCATCTCATTAAATCCTTTTAGAAAGCCCCGAGATAGGCTCTGAGATTGCCCTCACGTTATGAAAAAGGAGACTGAGGCGAAGCTAACTAACCTGTTAAAACAGGCGATTCTCCTGAGTGTGCCTGAAAGCTGCTGCAAACTGTGGGCGCCTCCGGCCAGCTCCCATCTCCCACACCCCGGCTGCAACTCCATCTAGAGATAACAGTCTGTCTTCAACCTTCCCTTTCTGTGGGGAGGTCTCTTAAGGCCAGACACCTCACTCTGACCAGGAGCATCCGGGGAAGGAGAGTCCGGGATGGGTAGTTTCTGGCTAGAGGAGGATGTGGTGAGACTGGCCTGAAGCACTCCTGTAAGTTCCTAAGCCTCTTCCTGCCTTAACCATGCAGGTATATGTACAAACTTACCAATTATCAGATGTTTTACGGCACGTTAAAAAGTGACAGTGGCTCTTGTCCCCGGGGAAAGATACAGCACAGAAAGAGAAGCCTGGACCTAGTGCCATGGCACATTTTGTCTTGGCTTCTCTGGTGGCTAACTCAGGGAGATCATGGAGTCCAGGCATTCAAGGACAGGATTAGGATTCTGTCTCCTGACTAGGAAGATGAGGAAAAGAAGGAAGAGGAAGCTGTTTGTGGGAGAACTGAAACTATAGTGTGATTTTTGCCTTGTGCCTAAGATTTGGTACCTTCTGTTGGACCAGAGAAAGGCAGGCATGCCCCTCAGGTTTTAGGTGGTGTGACTTTCACACAGACGGTCACCATTGCAGAGCCGCCATGTGTGAGATGCTGTCTCTGTGAGAGTGGAACAGAACTTAGCAGAAAGAAAGCTAGCTGTCCCAAACACGTCAAACCATTTCTCAGTCACCAGAAACGTGGGCATCCCTGACAGCATGGTTGGCAGGCGATGCCAGTACCACCCGCACGGAGGATCCTGGCAGCATGGGACGGGGAGGCGGGGCAAGGAGGCGAGGGGACATGGGTGTGCAGAATGAGCTCTGGGCTGAGACCCTATCAAGGTGATCCAGCTTGCTGCCTGGAAACACGCCTCTCTCCTGCAGCAGCTAGAAGAGTCGTAAGGACTAGTAAGAGTCATGAACAAATTAACAGGAGAATCAGGAATGGAACTCAACAACGTCACAGCCCATCTGACATGCTTTCCTTATAAACAGAAAGAGAGCACCGCTTGCCAACTGTCTGTCTATCTGTCCATCTACATACCTACCTATTTATCTGTCTGTCTGTCTGTCTATCCTATCATCTATGTATCTATCTATCTATGTATCTATCTATCATCTACCTGTCTATCATCTATCTGTCTGTCTATCATCTATTTGTTTGTCTATCATCTATCCATCTATCTGTCTGTCTATCCTATTTATCTACCATCTATCTGTCTACCCATCATTTGTTCATCAGAAGTTCAGACACCATCTATCATTCTCCCGTTCTTTCCTTTTCCACCCCTTCATCTCTGAGTCCATCTACTCCTCTCACGACATGCCCTTTCCTTTCATTCACCCCTGCTAGCACAGGAAACTCTGAAGATGGGCACACGCATCTGTTTCCCTTTCTCGAGGACGGGCAGAGAGAAACAGGAGCACTATTGATTTTTATTTGTGTGGGCTCCTAGCTGTGTAAAGAAAAAGGTTTCAGTCTATAGAATAGCATCATAACAGTAGCAAGACCTATGAATTTTTCCAATAGGTAATTCCAGGCTGAAGACAATGTGTTTGAAAAACAGCCTAGTGTGCCATGATATTAAAACAGTAGGCCACAATGACTGTAATATACCAGCTATTGATAATGAGATTACAGACTCAGGCCTTCCAGCGCTCCCCCTTCTGGGTCTCAGCACTCAATTCTGTTGCTGGGGAACCCCCATGGCTGGACCGAGAGACGGCCTTGATGGTGTAAGCAAGGCTTTTGCTCACATTCGGTGTGAGAACTCATGTGGCTTTGTAAGTACGCCTCAAGCCTGCCGAGGCTTACGTCACCGTCGGAAGCGAGTCCCTAAAACAACCTGTTCAAAGTTAGAAAATCAGATTTCTGTGTGCACACCTGAATCTAATCATGGCACCCGCACATACGGTTTGTTCACTGTATGGGCAGGCTCCGCTCTTCTGCCGAAGGGGAGCGACAGCGGAGCTCACTAGTTATTGAACTTGTGGGGCGCATCTGCAATATTGTGTCTGAATTTCCAGCTGCATGCTGACAGACCAGAGTGCTTTGGGAGGACGGCCAAGGCCGTTAGTGACAACAATGCTACAATGTTGCTCTTATTTAACGCCTATTGTGTCCTGTGCTAGGCATATTTCCCGACTGTCTGACTTTAATCACCGAGTTCTTTTGTTTTTTGTTTTTTTAACCTTTGAGCAGGTTGAAGATTAGGAAGCTTTTGCAGCCAGTGACTGGGCCCTGATGTCAAATCCGAGCTTTTACCGGCTCACTGTGCTATGAGGCGCCTGGTAGGAGGAGCAGAACTGGGAATGCCTGGACTGATCAAAAGAAGCGGATGGCAGTTTGCATGTGTGCTCAAGCGCATGTGTGTTCTGGTTTGTGTGTGGGCATATGCGTGTGAACGTGTGCATGTGTGTGAGAGTGAGTGTGTGCCTGTGTGTGAGAGTGAGTGTGTGCCTGTGTGTGAGAGTGAGTGTGTGCCTGTGTGTGAGAGTGAGGGTGTGCATGTGTGTGAGAGTGAGGGTGTGCATGTGTGTGAGAGTGAGTGTGTGCATGTGTGTGTGAGAGTGCGTGTGTGCATGTGTGTGAGAGTGAGGGTGTGCATGTGTGTGAGAGTGAGGGTGTGCATGTGTGTGAGAGTGAGGGTGTGCATGTGTGCACAAGGTATGTGAGCATGCATGTATGCGCACATGCATGTGTTTACGTGAGGGGGAGAGATTGATGTCTGGCATCGTCTCTATCCATATTACCTTTTTTTTTTTTTTCATCAGGCTCTTTCTCGTGCTTTTATTTTTTCTTTCTTTCTTTCTTCCCTCTTAAAACATTATTTTGAGACAAGGTTTCTCTAGAGCCTTGGCTGTCCTGGAACTCATTAAGAAGAGCAGGCTGGCCTTGGACTCACAGAGCTCTGCCTGCCTGGAGGTGTGCACCATCCCGCCCTCCTTGCCGCAGGGTCTTGCCATGATGTTGAGATGGTGTATGCGGCTGGCCTGGCTGGCCAGTGAGTTTCAGGATCCACTCTGCTTGCAGCACTGCGGTTAGAAATGGACACAGCCACATCTTGTTTTTCTGTGGGTGCCAGAGATTCGGGGCCTCATGCGTGTACAGCAATCAGTTTACCCACTGGGCCATCTCCCCAGCCCGAAGGGTGGAGGGCTTTATCCCACTTTAAAAAAGCCCTCATCCTTGTAACTCACAATTCAAGTGAAAGCGGGAAGACCTTTATTTCAAGAATGGAGAAAAGATTTCAAAGCTAAGGTAGTGAGCACAATGGAACAGATTTTAGTTTCTATTTTTGTAGAAAACAAAACCCAAACCAAACTGCCTCTTAGGCCCCTGATCTGTTTTAAAAGTTCACTCCAGATGTTAGTCGTTGTCTTGTTCCTGTGACTGAGTCTCCAGAACTACACGAGCCTTAGGCTTGACATCCGAGCTCACACGATTGTTTTCAGGATTCCGAGAGCCAATGTACTGGGAATAGTTTGAGACAGATCACACTACACACATATGAGGGAATCAGTAAACAAAAAGAGAATGGTGGACTTTACTTCCCCTTGGCTTTTTTGAACCTATATAATCATACGGATCTACCATGAAAGCTACCGAGTCAACCAACATCTGTGAAGGACACAGGGACACAGCACCCAAGGCCGCCAGGATTAGTATTGTGATTAGCATTATAATGTTAATGCTAGTATTATAAATTATTTTTCTCATATGTGAAGTCTTCCTCAACTTTGTGTTCCAGGCGATATAAATGACTTTTATCCTCTGGCTTGGGGGGTGGGGAGGTGGAGTGGTCATTATGCCTCAAACTCATGATCCTGCTGCCTCGGGATCCATAGTGCTGGGATTATAGGCGTGCCCCACTGATCATCCTTTGATTTTTTTTTTAATAAAAACATGCATTTTCTGGTCTTTAAATTAAGGCTTTCCTCCTCAGAACCCCCTCCCCTCTGCTCCTTCCCACCCTCTTTCCCTCTGCTCCTTCCCCACCCTCTTTCTCTAGCAAATTCCTTCTCCCCCCTTGCCTCCTGCCCTTCCCTGGCTTTCCTCTGCATCCCTTGCCTTTCCACCCATCCCTTGGCCCCTGCCTCAGCAATTACTGGTTCAGGATGCCCTTGCCCGCCCTCCTGCAGAGTGAGACTGTGTTCGGGTTTCCTCCGAGGCGCCCAAGGCTCTGTGTAGCACCACAACCATTACACTAGTCAACTCCCTTGTAAATTTTTTTTTTTTCATTTTCTGTAGCTCATAAGGTCTGAGAATCCAGGGCTTTCCCCATTTTCTCATGACAATATCCCTAGGAACATAACGACATCTCATTCAGGCTTCACGTGAAGCATAATGTCCTTGTTTTCTATCAGCCAACAGGACCCCACTGACCTAAAGGCTTTCCCAGGATCTCAGGAGGCGAGTGGGGACAGGCACCACGCTCATCTCCCCAAGATGCACCACACACCTCACGTTATGGCTTTTCCCACTTCCGAGCAGGGAGGAGGATGGTGAGCTGCCATCCCTGAATGGATTCACTGACACTCTTAGGGTTGATAGAACAGAATTCACTAAACATCCAGCCAAAGCACGCGGTAAGGAAAAGAGCAGTGCTCCTTGGAGGCAGGCGTAGCAGAGGTGGCCTTTTCCTCGTCCACGAGGGCAGCTGCTTAGCAAGAGTAGGGCCCACGTCTTATGATTCAGATCATGGAGAGGCCAGACCATAAGTTTTTTTTTTTTTTGTGTGTGTGTGTGTGTGTGTGTGTGTGCAACTGAAAGAAACCTCAAGATTATACTGCAGACACATCCACAAACCTTAACCATTGATATATCTGTGGAAGTCTTCTTTGCACTTTAGAAACGAATTTAACAGTTGCTGCTGTTTCTACTGACATGAAAGTAGTACCCCTGAAAACATAAGCCAAGTTTAGCTATACAATCTAGTTCTGTCCTCCTCTGCCTAAGAAACTACCATAGGCTAGCAAAGTGCAGCAGAACAATCGTCGCACGCACACGCGCGCGCGCACACACACACACACACATGTCAGACAGGGAAGATGCATGATTGGTTTTAGCAACTATTTCTCAGATTGAAACCAATACTGCTGTGTGTGTGTGTGTGTGTGTGTGTGTGTGTGTGTGTGTGCACGCTTATGTGTATTTCGTTAGTTGCTAATTCATCAATGAATCATCTAGTGTCTTTCCTACAAATCTCTTCCTGAGGCAATTTTCAGTGTCATAAATAGAGAACATTATCAACTGCATCTGCAATTTGTCTCATTATGAGTTGAGCAAAGTCTATGAAACATCATTGTATCTGGAGCACTATAATAAGAGAAACAGCCAAAGTCTCGAGTCATGTGAAAAAACAAGGGCTAAATTAAAGTGTTTGCTCATCCATCACTCCCCACAGTGAAGAATAGTGAGGAGTGAGCATTCATCTGCCATTTTCTTCTCGAGTGAAGTAAAAAGAGATAACTCACCTCTCAAATGAAGACATATTTTTCTGGGAATCAGTAGCCGTAGATTATATTGTTATACATGTATGTGAGTAACTGTCTTTGACTATGTGTCTGTATTTCTACCTGCAGGTGAAATTTTGAATACCTGCCCCACCATCCACTTCTTCTTATGAGACAGGATGTGAGGTAGCACTTCTTAAATTGTGGCATACTTAAAATTTATGAGGAAGTATAAACACGATCGTTATCAAAGTGATGATTCTAAGTTGAGAATCAAGCTAACAATCCAAGTTTTTTTTGAAAATATCCAAGTTCAGAAAAGAAAAGAAAGTGTGAAAGAAGGCAAAGTAGGGGAAACAAATCTCACAATAAAAATACATCCATCCGTGAGCATCAGAAGATTCATACATGAGAGACCCTCAGAGTGATGGTGGAAAAGGTGGTAAATGCAAACCCATTGCAAATTAACTCTCCAGAAAAAGACAGTTACATTTTCTATCAACATGAGCACTTTAGACTGTATTTCTACCTGGGATGCCAGTTGTTCAGATCAACGCACATTTTCAATTTTAGAAGGTATTTGTTAACTTTAATTTTAACAAAAATGAAAAGCAGTGTTGAAAATTGAACGCTGGCAAATTTGACTTGAGAGGACATAAAACTCCAGGCAAACGCTCTGTCTAGCCTTTGCCGGGTGCTCATTGACTCATTCAAGTGTTAAAGCTTTCGTGAGGGTTAGGACGCACCTACATACTACATGCCAAGCTTCCCAAGTGTGTGCCACTCTTAGAAGTTACATTGTTATGAAAAATGACGAGGTCCAGAGAGATGGTTCAGAAGACAAAGGCTTGCCATCAAATCTGATGCCCTGGGTTTGATCCCAGTGCTCTTGTGGTAGAAAAGAGAGAAAACCAACTTCTTCAAGTTGTCCTCTGACCACCACACAGTGCCGTGGCACATTCACACACGGGCACGCCTGCACACACATGTGCACACACACACATACACACACAAGATCGTACAAAAATAAGCAAGCAAACAAGCAAGACTAGGTGGGATTGGAGAGACGGCGCAGGGTCTAAGCACATACTGCTCTCCAGAGAACGAGAGTTCTGTCCCCAGTGCCCACACAACCTCCTGTAACTCCACTGCTAGGAGCATCTGATGCCCTCTGCTGGCCTCTGTGGGCAACTGCACTCATGTGCATATACCCATACAGACGCCTAACTTGAAAGTGATAAAAACACATCTTTAGAAGTAAATGACAGACCTAGAGTAGTGCCTTTACGTGGTCCATCATATTCCTTATGGCATGACAACTGGAGGGAGCCTGCTTACAGAAGAGCCAGGATTCTGAGGTGCAGAGAGCTCCAGCCCAGACAGCACTGTGCTGTCATCAGAGAAAAAGCCCCACACACATTTCCAATGATAAGTTCCTTCTGTAATGGCTGAGTGGGTGAGCACGGACATTTTTTTGTGGGGCTTTTATAAGCATTTGTCTCTGGGTTCCTGCCTGTTGATGCTCTCCCTGAACAGATCTTGAGAGGCCCTGGAAGTGGGAAACCTTCATTTAGATCCAGTCTCTGAGTCTGGATCCACTCCTTGACAATGATAAAGAAGGAAAAAAAAAAAAAAGCAAACGTTCCCATCACCACCCCAGCCAGAAACTCTTGGCTCCTGAGTAACAGATTAGGCACCTCAATAAAACACTGTAACCATGGTTTGAGACAAATCCCCTGTTACGCAGAAGGTCAGAGGTCAGCCAACATGGCAGGGAACCTGGAGCATATTTTTCACTGGCCAGGCTTCAAAGTGAGTTTTAAATTTTGTCAGACATGAAAAACTGCTGCCAGATGGTGTCAAGGCAATTCCCCTCCGTGTTAAAAACACACTTAGATATGGTCGGCAGTCAAAATTAAGTCATTAGTCCAAGTACCACCCACACCTGGCACCGTTCCTCCTGGCAGTTAGGGATCCACGGTCAGGGCGTCTGTGCCTCACCAGGTGAGGTGGTCTCCGGCTGACACTTAGCCCACCACTGACACAGCTGGGAGGGAATGGGTGTCCAGCTGTGGCTCAGATCAGGCAGCAGGATCTGGGCGGCTCCGTGCCATCCCCACCTCCACCCCGACCCTCTTAGCTGAAAGAGCATCAGCTCCAACATTTACTGCTCAGTTTTTGTTCTTTTAGGGGCTCCCTATTTTTCACATTTATTCACTTATTTGTCGGGGGAGGCAGAGCAGAGGACTCATTTTTCTTTTTCCTCCACCATCTCTCAGATCAAACTGACATCACTGGGCTTTCCTGCAAACCCCTTTACTCACTGAACCCTCTCTTCCTAAATTTTAAGTCATCACATTCTGTGGCTATGCTTCATTCTTCAATTAACTAGAAACGCAGTGCAAACATTTGGAAACTCTTTGGATGTGAGAAACCATTGTCTGGTAGTTCACAACATTTTGTGAAGAATGGAAAGGAAAAACAGGCTATGAGAAAAGAAGAGTAATAAAATGTCCCCCCAAAAATTAATGAGAAAAACACTGTGTTAGAGAGCACAAGGATAAGTCATTACAAATTAATTCGTGATGTGTTTGGTTTTGAAATTATTTTAGAGCTTGAATCACATTTAATGGTGCAAGTACTGGTTCAGCTCTGGTCTATTGTGTCATTACACCAGACAGATATAAGACGCAGACTCTAGATTTGTCCGGTTGTTAAAACGGAAATCACAAGCTGTTTTAAAATGAGGACAGTTTGGTGTTGGTTGTTTCTGCATGTGCATTACCCCTCCGTGCTGAGGGGCCTTCTGCTAGAACCATGCTGTGTACCTTGCGTCCTCCCTGCACGTAGCTGAGGCTCCCGTTTCCCCCACGGGCTCCGCCTGCTCATCACCGCGGAGGTGATTGTCAGCCTTGTCCTAAGTCTTCCTATTAGCACGTAGCCAAATTGTGGGAGTTCTGGTTTCATTGCCCAGGGAAAAAAATCTGTGTGGCTAGGACTGTATTTCCCCCACACCTCAATGAAGCACGATAAAGATTTTATTTTATGCTCCAATAATCACTGGCAAGAGCCTGATGCCTCCTTCTGTCATTTCACAGGAGCAGCACATGGCCAGCCGGGCATCAGGAAGGTGGGTAAGGTGAGGTCAGGACTGGCAGCAAGCAACCCGGCCAGGCTTTGAACACAAAGGCCGCGAACGCCCACTGTTTTGTAAACTTATTCTTTTTGTCAGGGCTGCATATGTCCTCTCCGCTCATTCCACAAATCAGGCTGATTATTATTCCGACCAGCAGACGAAGAGAGAGTCACATTAATTTGTAGTAATTAATGGCACTGACGCATTTGACAGCGCATGTTAACAAGCCCCTTTGATTGTTTGGCTCTCTAACTGCGGCCCTTCTTGTTTGCGTCACCTCCAAGGAATTCATAATATCAAAGCTTAACGGCATCTGATACTTGTCAAAATGCAATTTATAAAAGTTTAATTCTTTTATTGATTTAGTTTGGTTTTGATGCCTGCAGAGTCAGCTCCCCTGACAGAACTTAGCGGATTCAAATGCTTGTCACCAGCTCGGCCTCCTTTTACAGGGAACACTTGCCATAGGCCAAGCCAACAGGCATGGTTTAATTGCCATTAATTAAAAGCATAAATCTCTTTTTTCTTCAGTTGCTCTGCTCTTAAAGGGGGCTGCACACATCTCTCTTTTCCTGTGTTTGTCAGAACACCTTCCGGCAAGTACCGTTAACCCGTTCCATCTTGCCAGGCACTTTCTGGGGTAATCTTTTGAAGCATTGCTCTTGTGATCTGATGTGAAGAGCACGTAGTTCGGTGATATTTAACAAACTGGATCCCTTCTTTATTGCAGTATAATGAGGTCAAATGAGTCCCTCCATGGGTTGTATATATGCCTAAATGATTTTTTGCATCAAATTCCTTTTGACAGCAAACAAAGCTGGAGCCAAGCAAAACATCAGCTCCTTACAATCGGAAGGGAGGGGAGGAGACTGCAGGGAAACGAGCTTTTAAAACCAAAACACACACGTGCTTTTTAAACATTAGGTGCAGGGAACCTTCCAGCAAAATGAGTGGCCTGGTCACTTTCAGATTGGAAGCAATTACTGAGATTCTCGGGATAAGGAGAAGCGCTGAGCTCAACAGAGCCCCGACGATATACAGTAAATATTATTCCGGTCCCGTTTACCTTCTGGTATTATCATTAAATCTATTTCATTTAGAAGAGCCACAGTGATGTTGTGAGCAAGGCAAAAATAATGAGGAGAACTCACGGCTCGCTCTGATGGGGGAAGGTGAGTGAGGCGGGTGGAGAAAATGGGTAGGTTCTTCTCCTTTTTTTTTTTTTTTTTTTTTTAAACTTGCCCACAATTATCCTATGAAATGATTATCCACCAGGCTTCGCTATTCAACGCGGTGTCAAAACAATTCGGTTTCCCTCGCCTGCCCAGCGCCTTCTCGTGCTCCCCCCCGCCCCCCGCCCCAGCCGCGGAAGTGTAAGCAGATTGTTGCTTTAAAGCGTTTACACAGCACAGACTGGTTTGGCTGCACCTGCCAGCGTGGGGGCGGCGGCGCGCGCGCGCGCGCGGGGGAAAGTTAGTGGGCGCCGGGGTCGCGGGCGTGTTCCGGGTGTTCCG
>REGO01000056.1:6197471-6232471 GCA_010120015.1 Rhombomys opimus | reverse complement strand
CCACTGCCGACCCGCCAAGTCCCACCTTCCCGCCAAGCCCGAGAGGCCAGGCCCGCCCAGGCCGACCCACAGGGAGTCGCCTAGCTAGTCGGAAAGAAAGGCTTCTCTGCCCGGCGGTGCCAGGCGGAGAGCTGGCTGAAGGCAGCCCGGGCACAGGCCGCGCTGCCCTCTGGCTGCTGGGCCGCGAAGCTGCGGGCCAGGGCGGCGGCACCAGCTCCCTGAAGGAAGGGAGCTCCGGGCCTGGGCGCGCAGCGCTGCCGCCTGCACCCCTCCCCCCTGCTCGCCCCAGGCCCGAGCGGGGTGCTCCGGGCGCCGGGTGTCCGCGGCCTGCCCCGGACATCTCACCCAAGCTGCAGAGGGCCAGAACGGGGCCTGCGGGAGGGGAGGCGGCCGCGCCGAGGGAGGGGAAGGAAAGGCGGATTTCCCGGATTGGCGTTTCTCCTAACAGAGCTCTCTCCTAATGATATTTACTTAACTGTCCCTGACAGCAGTTCGGAGCACGGCTCCGGTAAACAGGCTCTCTCCCCCTCGCGCCTCCAACTGCCTGTCAGCTCCTAAGCCAATCGCAGTAATAACTGGATCACTTTAAATGTGGCTAAACAGACGCCGGACAAAATCAATCTGCCATGTGCTGGCTCTGAAGGAAAGCTCTTGCCCACTTTGACGAATTGTTTCCAGTCCCTCCAGCAATCCATAACTCGCTCTTTCCTCCTCTCCCCCCGCCCCCCGCCTCCGGGTTTCCCCCTGTCTCCCCCTCTTCGGCAGAGCTCAACCCCCGGGGTCTCACCCTTCCTAGGGGACTCCAGGTAATCCGAAATGGCACCGACCCTTCTCATCCTCCGATTACCTCTCTGAGGCATGAACCCGGGACAGAAATCACACATCAGAAAACTGGCCGTGATTATTTTGCAATGCTATCAGCACCAATCAATCACGCTCGCGGCCTAACGCTGGAATGCCCGGCGCGGCCCGGGACGCGGAGCGCAGCCCGCCTGACTGACAGTTTTGGTAATTAAGTGATTGTATAGACCTCTCCGACGGTTCTAACAACCTTGTCAGGGCCCGTCTGCGGACGGAACAAGCTGAAATCAGTGTGCCCCCCCCCCCTCGAGCTGCTCTGGCCGCGAGCTCACAGCGGATGGGGAGCGGGCACCCGACCAAGGGAAGTGGCCGGGTTGTTGGAGGAGGTGGGCGGACCTAGTTGGCACCTCCCAGGCCGCGAAGACCCCTCGGCCTCGCTGAGCCCGGCTGTTGACCAGGGGCGGGGGTGAGGCCCCGGGCGCCTGGGCCTCCGAGCCCGGGCGGCCAGCCGTGGGCACCCCGGGCACGGCGGGCGCGCAGCCGCGGGGCGGCGGTTTCCGCCCGGCTTGGAGGCAGGCGGGCCGGCGGCTCGTGGAAATGTCACGCGGCAGCTTTGAATAAAGGGACGCTCCGGCGGGAGGGGCCGCTGCCCGCTGCCCGCTGCCCGCTGCCCGCTGCCCTCTGCCCTCGCCGGGTCCGCCTCCCCCTGCCCGGCTGGCGCCTCACACACGCGATGCATATTCAGAGCGAGGGGCGCCCGCCGGCGGGAGGGGCGCGGCTCCGAGCCCCACACCCTCGCCCAGGGCTGCCGGAGAGGGCGACCCACACCCACGCACAGGCGAATACCCGAACCCGCGGGGAGGTTGCACTCCCACCGCGGACCTCAGAACAGAGGCCCAGGGTGGGGGGTGGGGTCGGGGTCAGGGATCCCAGGAGCTTCGGGGTGGGGAGAGGCAGGACCCCCAGCCCCGCCGGCCCAGAGGACCCCGCGTATTCTAATTCTTTCACTCGGGAACTCCCAAACATTAAAACCCCGACCAATTGGAAATACACACACAAATGGAGGAAGGGCAACGAAAATCAATGACGGGAGTTCAAAGCGCTCGGCCGGGGGAGGAGGCTGCCTGCTGCTGGGCGAGGGCACCGTGGTGCCGCCCGGCAGAGGTCCAGCCGCGTGCGTGTGTGTGTGTGTGTGTGTGTGTGTGTGTGTGTGTGTGTGCCTGTGTGCACCCGTGTATGTGTGCCTGTGTGTGTGCATGTGTGTGTGTGTGTGCACATGTGGGTGTGCATGTGTGTCTGTGTGTGTATGTGTGGGTGCGCCTGTGTGTGTGTGTGTGTGTGAGCCTGTGTGTGTGAGCCTGTGTGTGTGCACACCCGTGTGTACGTGTGCCTGTGTGTGTGTCTGTGTGCGCGTGTGTGTGTGTCTCTGTGTGTGTGCATGTGCGTTTGTCTGTGTGTTTGTATGTGTGAGTGTGTGTGTATATGTGTGTGGGTGCGCCTGTGTGTGTGTGCCTGTGTGTGTGTGTGTGTGTGCACATGTGGGTGTGCCTGTGTGTGTGTGTGTATGTGTGGGTGCACACCCGTGTGTACGTGTGCCTGTGTATGTGTCTGTGTGCGCGTGTGTGTGTCTCTGTGTGTGTGCATGTGCGTTTGTCTGTGTGTTTGTATGTGTGTGTGTGTATATGTGTGTGGGTGCGCCTGTATGTGTGTGTGTGTGCCTGTGTGTGTTGGGGTGAGGCAGCTTCACACCCTAAACCAGCCCTCTCCTTGCGGACCTCCCCTGCAAGCCTGCCAGGCGCCTGTCCTCAGAGAGAAGAATGTGAGTGTGGCACATTACACACCATTAGGGAGACACTACGGTTTTAATGTGGCCTAATTAGTGCCGCTAACCGAGCAAATATTATTATATTGAATAATGGTGATACGGTGAAAATATTAATGTTTTTGAACTTTGCACAGGGGAGCAGTTCTCCGGGTTCTCCCGGGACACCCCAAGCAGGCTCAGCTCCGAGAGCATCTGCGATCGGGCGCCCCTGGGGGGGAAAGGCGAACCCAGGCCCAGCTCACTCCCGCCTGAGTCCCTCCCAGCACGCAAGCCCTCCTCGGGCCACGCCACCCGCCGCACACCGCCCCCAAGACCCTCTCCCAACACACGCCCCAAATGAGGCTAAGCCGAGGCAAACCAGCCTGAGGTCCGGCGGGGGGCGCTCCGCGAGCGTCCAAATTCACACTCCCCTCCTCGGTACCCAGTGTTTTCCTCTCGGGATTCTGGTGAAAAACGGGCAGTCAACAATTAGGGAGCGGGAGGCTGCTCTAGAAGGGAGTCGAAGCCTTCATCCTTAGAGTTAGCAGGGCCTGGCCGAGGAGGAGCCGGGTGGGAGGCGTGTCCGTGTGTGTGTGTGTGTGTCTCCTGGCTACAGAGGTCAGCACTCAGGGAGCACTCACCCTCTCCCGGGAGCTCCGGGAGGCAGCGCGGAGGAGGTGGCCCTGTCTTGTTCTTAAAGCAGGCCCCTCTTTTCCCGTTTTGGGACAGACCCGGGGCAGGCCCTGGGTTTCCCTCCCGGGGTGGTGGGCCCGCTGGGGATGCCCTCTCCCAGGCCGCGACGCCCGCTTCCCCAGGCCACCCGGCTGTCCCTGCAGCCCGAAGCGGGTCTTGTTTTTGGCTTTTGTTTTTATTTTTTTCCCCTATGCGACCGATCCCTTACTCCCCAGTGGGAGCGATTGTACCACAGACGCCTCTCCACCCTTGTCCAGACCCCGGGGCGCGGGCAGCCGCTCCGCAGGCGTCCACGCGAGGAGGGCTGGGAGAGCCGCCCCCAACCCCGCCTGCACCGAGGCTGGAGACGGGGCGGGAGCTTCCAATTTGTTCCGGTGATGGCTCTCGCTTAATAAGGCGATTGATTAGCGCTCAAAGTGCCGTTTTAATTAGTCGCTTGTTAATTAACATCGTAAATGAATTTCCCCTCTCTGACTGGCATCTCTGCACAGGCCTCCCGGATTCCTTTAACCTCAGGAACTGAGCTCCTCGTCGAAGCGGGGTGGCTTAACTCCTCCAGGAGCTGGTCTTCAGCGGACAACGGTTCAGTTTGGAGTGAAATTAATATTTCTCCGCAGTTTTTAATATTTCTCCCTAGTTTTTCCTCCTGTTTTCGCATCCCCACCCTTTCTTCCTTCGCCCTTGAATTAGAAGGAAAGGTTTCCTAGGCCTGCTAAGATCCCCCAGTCTTCCAGAAATTGGCAATCTAAAAAGGGGAGAAAAGCAGAGGAGGGCGAGGAACGGGGTAGACTGTTCTTTTGGGGAGTTGCCGAGCTGTCTCCTGTGCAACCTGCCTTAGTTTCAAGCCGGGCTCCAGAGGCCTGGTTCCCGGTCTGGCTGCTCTCGCTCGCTCGCTCGCTCGGGGCGCGATCTCTCGGCATGGGCCAGCCTCGATCAATCCGTGGAGGCCTTTGCTCGACCTTACCTTTAGCTCTCGTAGAAATCTTTCCGCGACTTGGGGTGCACCCCGGGGCCTGCGCCTGTTTCTGCCATGGAAACCTTCCGGCTGTACCCAACACCTCCCCCAGGTGAGACTTCCTGCCTTCCGCCTTCCTGCCTTCTGTGGCGCGCCCAAGTTCATTAAGACAGTTTCCAGGACGCGGAGCGCCTGCCACAGACCGCAGGGCCTGTATTGTTTGTTAACTGATGTGCGGGGAGTGGAGCGGGCACCGATCACAGCTAAAGAGAACTGGGCCTCAGTGGGAGGAAAGGTTCAAAGCCTTGCCGAGGAGCGCTGCAAGCCGGCAAAACAGGCCAGACTTGCTCCTCCCGCCTGAGCTTTTCCTCCGAATGCCCCGCAGGCCACACAGCCAGCCACCTTCGGGGCACGCGTAAGCGTCTTTCCCCGCTTGCGGCTTTAATGTTTCAGCACAGCAATAACTTCTGCAGATTTTAGGATGCCAGAACTACCCCCCCCCCAACTTCCGGTCTCACAGAGTAGCATTTTAACTCTTTTCTGTCAGAATAACTTTGTCACTTTTTCTTTTCATTTTTACCTTTGTCCCTTGGCTCCCAGCGTCCACCCTCCCTGTTTCAGTCTGAGGCCCAGACTGAAGAGAAGACTCAGTTTTGTTGTTTTCGTATTTTTCTCTTTGATTATTTTTCCGAGCAAATACACATCAAAATCTTAAGCTGCTGGAGATTATTAATAGAGTATAAAAAGAGACCGCAGCCTCCCGCAAGGGTCCAATCACGAGCCGGCAAGGTCACGCCACGGTTTCGGAATCAGCCTTAGATCGTGGAGGGCCTATTTGGGTCTCTAGCATCTTTTACAGAAAGAAACAATAGCAGGTTTGGGGGTCTTGGCGCCGCCCAGTGGAGAGAGGGCGCGCTGCATCGAGCTCCTGCCGGAAGGACGAGCCGTGATCCAACGGGAGAAGAAACAACAGTTTCAAGTTCACCGCAACTTGGCGGCGAATTTCAACAAAATTAAAATCCATTTCAAATCTGATGCTCCGGTTTAGAAGAAGCTCAGTTAGACAGCAAGCGCGGACCATGGAAGACGGACTGCGCACACAGCCTAAGCTTTGTGTCTGGGTGGGTCTTTGGGTGTTGGGGGAGGCTTCGCAGTCGATTAGCATTGATGGGCCCTGCACAGTCAGGAAGGAAGTGGGTTCGCCGTTCTGCACAGCAAATAAACTGTTTTCTGAACAACAAATTAAAAAATCTCTCCCAATTCAAGAATTATCTTAAAAAAAAAAAAAGAAGAAAAAGAAAGACAGTGAGGGTCTGGAATTGGGAGATTATCTTTAAGTTTATGTAAATTTAGGACATGCTTTTCTTGTATTATAAATCCGGTGGGGGGAAATCTGAGGCTAAAATTCAACAAATTCGCTTGAAAATATTTGGCCTATTTTCCTTTTCTTCTTCCTTTTAGACAGGCTCTCTCTACATAGGCCCGGGGGTCCTGGAAACTAACAACCTTAGACCAGGCTGGCCTTGAACTCTGAGGCCTGCCTCTGCTTCCAGGATCCTGGGGTTAAAGGCCACGCCCCCCTGAATGTGGATTTAAAAACAAAGATGAGAAGTGAGCTACGAAACGCCTTTCTCAGGAAACGACAGCAGAAGAGAAACGTGTCTGTGGTGGGGAGGAACCGAGAAAAGTTAGAGGAAACCCAGCTCTGAGGGCCTGGGCCGTTACGTTTGTCCCCTTCGATTTCTGAGGACACCAGTCACGTTTCCTGGGACCCGATTCAGGGGCGCGCATTCTCTTCACCGCAATCGCTTCCCAAGCCTAAGCGCTAAGGTCCCCAACCAAAGAAATTCTGATGTTCACTTTCCTTTAAAAATATACTCGGAGCCATTCACAAGGTGGGGCCTACTGAAACAGGAATCCCCAGCTCTACACACACACACACACACACACACACACACACACACACACACCCTCTCTTCCTTCCTGTTCGGATTCCATCTTTTCCTAGGGTCGTCTCCCCACCGTCTCCCCTGCCAATGTTGCGAATTATTCCAAGAAAAACACGCCGGCGACCCGCCCCTCACAAGCTGAGCCACCAGCCTTTGAGTCATTGTAGGCGTTGGAACAAAACAAAAACAGGCTTAAATGAATTATTTATCAAGGTCGAGAATAATTGATTTGTGCAGCGCTGTCGGTGCTGGGTTTTAAATGTTTTCTTCCCTTCCTTCCTTTCCGCAAGCTGACTGTGAACTGGGCCCCCGGCCAGAAGGAGCTTCATTTGGGACGTTGGGGGATGTCGGAGTGGGAACCCCGAGGAGAGCTGTCCATAGAAGGAAGCCTTCCGTCCTGTCTGCAGGGTCAACTTTGCAGGAGGAGGCGCGGGGTGCCAGGCCGCCCACCCGGGCCCCAGAGCCCGCGACCTGCCTCAGTGGGAGCAGGCCCGGTCCTTGGCATGCTCTGCGGGAAGGCCTAGCCTGACCGACAGCTCCTGCGAGGCTGTGCGGGGCGGCCACCCCGTTCTTGGGCCCAAGGCCGCTGTCCAGGAGCTCTGAGGCTTCAGCCCAGACCGGTCCTTCCCCAGTGCGGGCCCAGCCACGTGTGCAAGCGGGTCCTGGACCCCTCGGGCCTCCAGGCTCTGCCCGCCCCGCGTCCTGGCTTCAGCTCTCCGGCACCAGTTTCCCGGTGCGTGTCTGCTCCCTTCGGAGACAGGAGAGATCTGTCTAGGTGGAACCTCGGTCTGTTTGCAGAGACCGTACGACCAGAAAAACGGCACTGGGAGGGTAGGAAAGAGCTCAGCACTCTCTAGGAACAACGCAGCCCCTCCCACTCAGCCCCGGATCAAAGGTCTAGGCGTCCCGAGGAGGGACCGCCGCCACCTCCTTCTGACCTGGGACTCACACACTTCCCAACCGGAGGAAGCAAAGAGAGAAGAAAGAGAGACAGGAGGGAAGGAGGGAGGGAAGGAGGGAGAAAGAGGGAGAGAGAGAGGAGGAAGGGAGAGGAGGGGGGAAGGAAGGAAGGAAGGAAGGAAGGAAGGAAGGAAGGAAGGAAGGAAGGAAGGGAGGGAGGGAGGAAGAGAGGAAGGAAAAGAGGGAGGGAGGAAGGAAAGGAAGAAGCAAACAAGGGAGGGAGGGAGAGAAGAAGGAAAGAAGGAAAGAAGGGAGGAAGGAAGGAAGGAAGGAAGGAAACGAGAGAGGGAGGAAGGAAGGAAGGGAGAAGGGAGGGAGGAAAAGGAAAGCGCACACAGCCGCAGCTGAGCCCAACCCTGACATTCTCCACCATCACAGAAACGATGCCAAGCGCGCAGATTCATAAGGTTCTTAAAAATGGTAATTTGGAGTAAAATGTAACTCAGAGAACTTTGAATCATTCATTAGCACCTTATAATTACTCCGCTAATTAGGTTGACACGGCACTTAATCAGGAGTAATGCGCCCGTCCTGTCACCGGCGCTTCCCATCACTCTGACATTCAACAAGAGGCAGGAGACATACTAAGGAGGACCGCGAGCCGGTGCCCCGTGCGCCCCGGGTCCCAAGCCGAGCCGCAGGGACGGTCTCCTTCCCAACCCGCGGCGTGGCCCAGCGGGAAGGGGTGGGCGAGCGAGGCGGGCGCAGGCTGCGGCCCGGCCCCTGCGGCCCCCACGGCCCCCCGCAGTCCCCGCAGCGGCGCAGGGAGCCGCGGCCGCCGGCGTCTCGGCAGAACGCCGGGCCCGGGCGCTTCCCCGGCTCGGGAGAAACGAGGGCCGCCCGGAGCCACCCGGGAGCGGACCGGAGCCCCGGCGGGGTGCGGGGCCGCGGGCCGGGGCCCCCGACGGCGGGCCGGGGCCGGGGAGCCGGGCCGGGCAGAGCGCGCGAGCTCCCGGGGCGCCCGGCGGCCCTGCGCGCAGGCCTGGCTCGGAGGGTCCGCGCTTTCCCGCGGGGTCCCCGTGCGCCCCTCCCCGGCTCCCCGTGCTCCCGCTCCGCTCGGGCGTGCTTGGGGACGGTGGCGGCGCGCCGCGAGCCGCGGGGAGCCGAGCGGAGCCGCTGGGGGCTCAGGCCCCTCGCGCACCTGCACCCCGACTTCACGCGGGCTGGGACGGACGGTCCCCACGACCCGCCGCCCGCCCCGGCATCCCCCCCCCGCGTCCTCTCCCCCCGCCCTCCGCCGGCCGCCCCGTCCAGCGGCCGCGGCCCCCCTCGGACCCCCGGAGGAGGCGGCGGGCTCGGGGCTGCGGACACGCGGAGGCTCGGGTCCTCAAAAGAGCAGCGGGGTTCGGGGCGCGCGGCGGACGGGCCGGCCCGGCGCGCGCCCATTGGCTCCCCCGCACGCCGGCGTCCCTCGCCGGGGCCGAGCGGCCAATGGGGCGCGGGGGGGGGCGGGAAGGGCGGGCGGCGGGGCGCGGGGGGCCGTGACGTCACGGGAGGGGGTCGGCGCCGCCCGCGAGCCGGCGGATGACAAGCCGAGGCGCGGGGCGGCGGCGGGAGTCGCCGGGCGCCGCCTGTCCGCCGTCCTCCTGCGCGCCCCGCTCCCCGCGCCCCGCGCCCGCCGCGTCCCGGGGCCCCGCGAGGGACGCCAACTTCCCCGGAAAGTTGGGGAAACTCGCTCGGCTCCGGGGCGGCCGGCCACGTCGGGGCTCGCCCGGGCTCAGCCGCCGCCGCCGCCCCGGGAGCGGCCAGCGGGCAGCGGGCATCCCCCGGCCGCGGCGGCGGGGGCGGCGGCGGGGTCGCTCCCGGGCCGGCGCGCTCTGCTCGGGGCCGCCCGCCGCCGCCGCCCGCGCGGGCCAGCGGGGCGCACCCCGCTCCAGCCGCGGCCCCCGTCGCCCCGCTCTCTCCCCTTCGCGGGAGAGGGAAAAGTTGAGTCGCGAGTGCGCGAATCGCCAGCTCCCGTTCTCCGCCGCCTCCGCCCGCTGGCTTCTCTTTTTTCTTTTTCTTTCTTTTTTTCTTTTTTTAAGCGGTGGGTGTCAACGTTCTGTGTTTTTTTATTTTTTTAGTTTTTAATTTTTTTTTCGGTGTTTTGTTTTTCCGCTCGGCACCTTCGCCTCGCCGGGTGCCGGCGGCGGCTGACCCGCGGAGTGCCGCGGACCTCATGGTGAAATGACAGCGATGGAAGGGGCCAGCGGGTCGAGTTTCGGAATAGACACGATCCTGTCCGGCGCCGCTTCGGGCAGCCCCGGCGTGATGAACGGAGATTTCCGCTCCCTCGGAGAGGCGAGGGGCACGGATTTTCGGAGCCAGGCCACCCCCTCCCCCTGCTCGGAGATCGACACCGTGGGCACGGCGCCCTCGTCCCCCATCTCGGTCACCTTGGAGGCCCCGGAGCCGCACCTCGGGACGGACGGCCCGCACCACCACCACCTGCACCACGGCCACCCGCCGCCGCCGGCCGCGGCCCCCGCGCAGAGCCTGCAGCCGTCGCCGCCGCAGCCGCCGCCCGCGGCTCAGCAGCTGGGCTCGGCCGCCTCGGCCCCCCGGACTTCCACCTCCTCCTTTCTGATTAAGGACATCTTGGGGGACAGCAAACCGCTGGCGGCCTGCGCGCCCTACAGCACCAGCGTCTCCTCTCCCCACCACACGCCGAAGCAGGAGGGTGCCGCGGCGCACGACAGCTTCCGGCCGAAGCTGGAGCAGGAGGACAGCAAGACCAAGCTGGACAAGAGGGAGGACTCCCAGGGCGACATCAAATGCCACGGTGAGTCGCCCCGGCGCTGCCCGGCCCCGGAGGACAGGGGCCTGGGCGTGCGGTTCAGCGACGCACCCCAAGTTCAGTTGCTTGGGTTTCCGCCCCCACAACCTTCACCGCCAGCCAGCTCGGTTCTTTGTTTTACTTGATTTGAAGCGTGCTGGGTGGAGAGCGGCGGCCGGGAGAAGTAGGAGGATGGATGGGAGACACTTTTCGTTGAAAGCAGGCGCGGACCTGAGACTGTCGCTGCTGTTGTTTTGTTTTGTTTTGTTTTTAGCTGAGGCCTTGGGACTGGGAGGGGTGGAGAAAACTGAGAGCTAGCTGTGCTGGCCTAGGTCTGTGAATGCAACCTGAGGTTTATTTTTTAAGTGCAAATGCCCCCCCCCATATTTTTCGAATGCCACCACAAGAATTGTCTGATTTGATGTTGGGGGGAAAAAATTCCAACATTATTGCAGGAGCAATTTATTTTTACTAGGTGGTGATTAATACAGAAAACAAATCTGTTTTAAAGATTAACTTCCCCTCTTCTGGCCCTGTACAATAACGAAATACTTATGAAAATTAAATTTTGTGGAATTGAATTTGTTTTTTGTAAAATCAAGATGACAATGGAAATTATCCTTTAACACACTCTGTTTTCTTCTTGTGCAATTTCATGAGTAACTGTTCTGGTCTTTACATTGTATAAGAGTTTTAACACCCAGGGAGATTTTTCCCTCTTTACTGAAAATTATTATTATTATTATTATTATTATTATTATTATTAATTCCTAATTCTCTGGTGGAGTTTGCTGTCTAGAAGGTCGGATACTGGCTCTTCATTTTACAGCTTATACATTAGCATAACAGTGCCCCAAACAGATGTACAGTCTGGCCTGGCGATTTTTCCTTCACCAACCTCCCCAGTGGGTCAATTAGAGAGATTATTGTTCTTCCTGCAGGGAGGATCAAGGAGTGCTGCACAAACCGGTACAAACAGACAGGGACTGAAGTATCGATTTCCCAGCATTTCTGCAAAAAACCAAAGTTGACAAATAGAATCCGGAAATTTCTGCGCTGTCACCTGGATGGACTCAAGTGTGCTTTGAGCTCAGCTCGTGTCTGTGAGGCTTGGAGAGGACCTGGTACAGGGCAGGCCTGCACAGAGCTCGAGGCCAACATTTTCCAAACGCATCCGAAAAAGAAACAAAGGCCTCTAACTTGCAGCTAGCAGGAGGAAAAAAAAAAAAAATCAGAGCGGCAAGATGCCTGCTTGCCATGAAAACAGAGTAGAAAGACTTCGAAGAATAACAAATCAAGAGCATCCTTTTGAGAACAACAAATCCAAGGAAAATAGTGTAGATTATTTACCCTTCAGCTCTCAGGACTCTGCTGTCTAAGGCCCAGGCAAGGGTAGGCGATGTGAAAGTGTGTGCTAGGCAGGCATGTCTCTCTTCCCCTGCTCAGGGTGACTCACGGAGCCCTGTCCCGGTTTCTTCCCTAGGAACAAAGGAGGAAGGAGACCGGGAGATTACAAGTAGCCGGGAGAGTCCTCCCGTGAGAGCCAAGAAGCCTCGGAAGGCCAGGACGGCCTTCTCAGACCACCAGCTCAACCAGCTGGAGCGTAGCTTTGAGCGGCAGAAGTACCTCAGTGTCCAGGACCGAATGGACCTGGCCGCTGCCCTGAACCTCACTGACACCCAAGTCAAGACCTGGTACCAGAACCGCAGGTGAGCAAAGCTGCGGGTGCTGCTGTCCAGGGAATCTCCACACAGCTCTCTTCCCTCCACCCCCTGCATGCTAGGGGCAGGGAACCAGACGCCCCGTGGGTGCTTTCGGGAGGCGCTTAGCCACAGCCCCGAATGAGAGAGACCAGGGGCACCTGGAGTTTCCATACTTTTGTGCTCTTAACATTTGGTTCTTTCCCATGTGAAACTTGAGCTTACCAGAATGCCCCCATTTCGTCCTGCCACACCTCAAAGCAAAACCTCCCGGGAACTGAGATGAGGCTGTGTGCGCTGGCTGCCCTCAGACGTGCCACAGGCTGACTCCGAACGTCTGCAGCAGGCCGCATGACCTACCTAGGGAAGTCCCCACAGAGCCAACACACCAGCCTTGGCTTAAGGATCAGGCAGTTGGGAAAGCCAAGGTCCAAGCCTACGCTGCCATAGCTTGGCAGATTAGGGCGCCCGTCTGGGTTAGAGTTGGCCAGGAGGCCCCAGCCTGGAGAATCCAGTGTGTGTCTGTGGGAAAGGGGGTGTCTGTCCCCTGTACCGGCTGCTTCTGCAGTCTTAAGGAGAAAGGGAGGGAGAGGAGCCAGACCCTATCTTCCTCCCAGCACCGCTTCCCTAAAAGAGCCAGCGGGAAGCCGCTGGCCTCGCCCTGGCGAGGGCCAAACTTGGGCAATAGGAGTGGACGAGGTCGTGCCCTGTTTGCACACCTGGCCCTGGGCTCCCTCGGCACAGCTCTCTGTCCCCTCTGTGTTTGTATTCTAATCGTTCGGAAGTGGGGTTGGAAATGCCCGTCCAATTCTCATCTTACCATAATTTTCTGTCTCATTACATACGGTTTCAGCCACCCTAATTCTGTCGGAAAACATTAGTGTCATTTGTAGCCAATTTAAAACCGGCGACGTGTTTATTAATTTGGCTG
Source organism: Rhombomys opimus (assembly GCA_010120015.1). Classification (NCBI taxonomy): domain Eukaryota; kingdom Metazoa; phylum Chordata; class Mammalia; order Rodentia; family Muridae; genus Rhombomys; species Rhombomys opimus. The sequence goes on along the minus strand of REGO01000056.1, from coordinate 6,219,923 downwards.
GAGCTGCTGGGTGCGGATGCCCCACCAGGCTGGCCTTCCTTCCCAGGGCATCTGAGTGCAGCAGCATGGGGGAGAGGACACCCAGAGAAATGCACCACAGGTTTCAAGTACTCCTTTCTCTTTAAGGAGGAGATAGCTTGAGAGCTTGTCCTCCCATCTAGAATGGTCAGGGGGTACTTTCCCTAGGGAGAGCTCACTCTCAAAACGAACTCCATTTTTTAAACCTTGTCGCCCTGCTGCCCTAAGCTTTAGGTGCTCGCTCAGACATGAGGAAGAATTGTCCCCACAGCCTTGCGGAGTCCAAACCTCGGGTCTCAGCCGCCCTTTGTCTCTGGTTTTGGTTTCCTTGGGTGCGATGGGGTGGGGGAGGGGCGGAGAGCCAACATTTCAGATTGCTGGTCAGAGCACGCTGGGGGGAGACTTGGGGGGCCAAGGGAAGACAGCTGGTGGAGTGATGGGGACCCCTCCGGCCTCCGGAAAGTTGCAGGACGGATTTAAACCGTGGGGCGGGCACCCGAGCAGAGGAGAGAGGCCCGGGGGGTTTGAAGAAGCAGGTTTTGGGTCTGGGCCCTCCGGAGAGCGCCTGGGCGAGGCGGGGCCGCAGACGCCCGTCCTCCCGCGCCGTCCTCCCGCGCCCGCCCGCCCGCCCGCCCGCCCGCCCGCGCCCACCCGCGCCCGCCCGCTCTCTTGCAGAACCAAGTGGAAGCGGCAGACGGCGGTGGGCCTGGAGCTGCTGGCCGAGGCCGGGAACTACTCGGCTCTGCAGAGGATGTTCCCGTCGCCCTATTTCTACCACCCGAGCCTGCTGGGCGGCATGGACAGCACGGCGGCGGCGGCGGCCGCGGCCATGTACAGCAGCATGTACCGGGCTCCGCCGGCCCCGCACCCGCAGCTGCAGCGGCCGCTCGTGCCCCGCGTGCTCATCCACGGCCTGGGGCCCGGGGGGCAGCCGGCCCTCAACCCTCTGTCCAACGCCCTCCCCGGCACCCCGCACCCCCGGTGAGGAAGGGGGACGGCGCCCGGGCCGCCCCGCACCCGGCCAGCAGCGACGGAGGCCGAGGACGAAAGGGGAGCCCTGGGGTCCCCCAGGACCAGCGAGCCCCCCGCTCTCCATCTGCCCGCCTCCGAGGCACGGCTGCAAAGCCCCCCCACCAGTGTGACTGGCCAAAATACTGACGCCACTGAAAGCGTAACCAGTAAGTCGAAAACATCCACAAAACCAGCCCTCACGAACCGACTTTAGGGACGAGCGGAGGGGAGGGCGGGGGAGGGCCGAGAGGGGCGAGAGACGGGCGGGGTGGAGAGGAACCTTCTGGCGGAGAAGGGGTGCTGGACCGACAGCCCGAAGGTCACCCCCAGCAGAAGGTCCGCCTGGACATCCGGTCTGCCTCGGAGCAGCGGAGCGTGACGGAGAACTTTGCACTGATTTCTCATGAGCTTTTTTTCTTTTGGAAAAGTGGCATGCTACATAATATGAAAAAAAAATGTACATTTGAAAGACTGAGTGATAAGTGATATATCATATTTATTATATGTTGCCCAAGAGAGAGTCACTTATATACGTCAGTAAGAACATGATTCTTCTTTTCATGTCTTTTTGATTCAGTAAAATAAATGCTTAGACAAAAGTATAGATTTTTTTGTGATTGAAAATTACAAAAATAAAGTTTATCTTTTTTTAACAAGCGATGAAATCCCAGGGAGCTGATTTTTACTTAAAATAGCACTCACCGTTTACGGAACGCTTCAGTAGTGGGGCACAAAATCCGTCCAGACTCCAGGCTGGCTGGCAGGAAGACGGCTCCGGCCCGGCGCCCGCCTCTGCCGAGCTGTTGGAGACGTGGTGTGTGATGTCTTTTTAAAAGAACGGTTTAAGGAACGCGAACTCAGCTAGTGCTAGCTAAGTGGGCAGCTGACTTGTCCTGCTGTTAGCGCTCTTTCTGGGGCTCCGAGGGTCCGGGCGCTGGCCAGCGAAGCCAGCAGGGGCCGGCGGCAGGCGGACACTAGCCGGCCTTGCAGCTGTTCGGCCGCCCGCGGCTGGTCGCCCGCGCTGCTGGACAGCCTGCGAGCGGGAGGCTGCGGGCCGGGCAATTAGGGCGCCCCGGGGGACGCCGGGTGCCCTGCTAACAAACCCTTGTCGCCGCTTTGATCCTTGCCTTCTTAGTCCCCAAAGGCGACCTTCCAGCCCCTCACCTAATGAGATGTGCTTGGATCCCCCGAGCGGGAACGCAGCCTCAAACTCTAGCCGAGGCAGGCTTGCCAAGCCTTTTATCTGTGCTTCTGGAAGGGCTGGCACCCAAAGTCAGAGACCCTGCCCAGCGTGCAGAGAAAGCGTGTTGTGTGTACATGTGTGTGAGAGAGAGACAGACACAGACACACACACACAGAATGCACGGGAGACAGGGCCTGGCTCTCCCTTTACCAAGTCCAGCGCCAAGGATTGCCTTAAGAAAATCTGCAGGGCGGAGGTCAGGCTGGGCCCCGCCTCAGAGTGGTCCCTGGCTGGCGTCAGGTCCCTTCGCCAGCAGCAGGGAAAACCGAGCCTGTGTGAGCAGTGAGGCACCTCTAGCCTCAGTCCCGTCCCACTGCTCTGACAGAGAGGCCAGGGAACCAGCTACTCCACCTCCAGACCTGGCCTCTAACTTTGCCTCGTGCTTTCAACTCTTTTTTTTTTTTAATGTAGTGATGTGGGAATTTCAACTGAAGAGGAGTGGGCAGGAAGACGGAAGGCTGGAGGAGAGTGCAGGGAGGAGATTGCCTCGGGCGCCTGGTGCTGGCCCTGGCTAATTAGGGAGTGGCTTGCAGATTTCCACCGAGCTCATCAGCTGAATCAAAAAGGCCCTTTCAGGATTCTAACAAGAATCTGGGCTGGCCCTTCCATTTTTTGCCTGCTGAGCTGGGACAAACTCAGACAGCTGGGCTTGGCGGGAAATGGGACGTCACTCCGTCTTGCCTGGGGACTCAGCAGATTCCCCCTTTCCACCTTAGCTTTGGTTGTATTTTTTTAAACCAAGTTTCAATAGTTCCTGACGATTTTTCCAGGCTGCAGAACCGTTTGCTGAGGTGTGAGGGCGCAAAGCTTTTGCTCACGCTGGACCAAAGAGGGGGAGCCAGGGACACGCAGGGTTCCTGCGTGGAAAGAATCCACGTAAAGAACTGTTGAGTTGGAGGGTGTTTGAGCAAACCTGCACACCCAGGCCAGGCGTTGGCCAGTGGCCAGCATTCCTCACTGGGGAGGCAGCCCTGGCAGTTCACTGTCCAGGCTGACTTGGGCTCCACCTGTGGCCAGTGCTGGGGTACCTTCCCCCTGATTGTAATTGTCCACCTTTCTGTATAGTCCTGTTAGTTGAGAATGTCCATCCTTTCCTGCACTTGTTTTCGTTTCGGTTACTCGCTGTTCTGTACAGACAGGAGACTGGCTGTTGCAAGAAGAATTCTGCCTGGAAGAGAGCTGGGTACCAAGTTCTTTTTTCTCTTTTTCTTCTTCAACATGGCTGCATGTGCCCTAAGATTCAAACCCGCCAAGCTACTGCTTGAAAGTCAAGTACAAACTAGTTCATTCCTTTACAAGGGGTCCCTTTGTGCTTCCATGCCTGCCCAATTACGTTTGGGAGATGGCTAATAGGTAAGGATGGAGGAGCAAGTCAAAGTGTCCTCACAGGAGCCGTGGCTGGTTAAGGACTTCCCTGAGGGGCTGTCGCTGGGGCTGCACTCCCTGTCTTTCTTCACTGTCCCTCCTCTCTGAAGGGCAAACTATGCCTGGTCTCAGGACTGATTAAGTAAAGTCTAGACAAACAGAAACTCCTGACGGCATTCTTTGCTTCCATTGGAGCACAGGAAAATGGACTTGTTTCAGAGACAGGCTTTAAACCCCACAAAGGTCCATCCCCAAGGCTTTCTGGCCTTGGGATCAGCCCGGGACCCTGGCAACACAGTATAAACAGTATCTGCTTGTTAAGAAAGGAGTTAAACTTTCTGGCCAGCCGCCAGGCTTTGCAGCCCAAACAAGCTGTTTTCCAAACACTGCAAAGTAACACTTTCTGCTTGGCTCCAGCCCCAGCAAAACATCTTTACTAACCTGTATCAATTTATTTTTGCTCCCCCTCCTTTGGAAGGAAAGCCTATATGGTGGCAAACTAGACAGCCAATTTCCTGTGTTGCTGTAAAACCAGCTTACCCTTTAACAAAGTCCGCCCAGGCCTCCCACCCACAATTTGCCTTCCCCTGGGCCACCTAGCAGGGGAGTTTGGTGAGCCCACACCCCTTAAACAAGGCAGCTTGGAAGTACTTTGGTTTGTTAAGTCTTTAACTTTCTAAAAAGGTTGGGGAAAGCCCTCCCCAGGGCTAGGGAAACTACAGCGCCTCCTTAAACCACGAGGTCACAAAGGAAACCCTGGAAGAAAAAGCCAGGCAGGGCTTGAAGTCAGCAAGGCCTGCCCTCACCACTCACGGGGAGGTCAGGGGTAGGCAAAACTGGCCCTTCCGCTGCAGCTTTGGATGTTTGTTGGAGGATAGCTGTCCCATCCCGCCCTGCGACCTAAGGTGTGGGCATGTGGGCGAGAGGGTCCCTTCTCCAGGGCTGACCTGCTGGACCCTTGGCGGACTTCTCCGGGAGCCTTCATTCTCTGTTAGTCTTTGTTCAGTCCTGCTTTCTTTTTTTTTGGGGGGGGGGTGGTGCAGTCCTCGGTACCACTGTGTCTTTTCTTTTTTCTTTTTGAGTGGGGGCCCAGTGCCCAGCACCTCGCCACCTCGTCTCCAGGAGACCACAGGCTCCTGACTGAATGGGAGTAGGGTGCTGTCCTGGGTGATGGTGAGTGGGTGTGCTCCGGGGCTGTCCGAGAAAGGGAGCTGTCACTGGCCTTTTTGGTTGGGAAACCAGCCCCACTATCTTAGGGAGATGGGAAAACTCAGAAGAGACCTTTCCCTCGCCTCCTTCCTAGCTGAGATGTGAAGGCCTCTGTCCCTGTTGAGCTTTGCTGGCTGCGCCGCCGCTGTTCTGCTCCCTCTTCTCTGCCTCTCTCTTGTCTGTCCCTCCTCACGGCATCTCTTCCTCTCTCCTAGCACCACAGACAGCTCCCAAGTCGGGCAGTGGAGCTGGAGGCCGGGCAAGCGGCACCCGGCAGGGCCGGGGCTACCGCAGGGGGTGGGGGATGGGAGCGGGGTGGGGAGGATAGGGTGGGGGGGATGGGATAGGATGGGGTGAGGTGGGGTGGGGTGTGGGGAGTGCGGCTCGCGGGGGAGGTCCCGGGCTGAGTACAAAGAGCCCTCCCCGGCCGCGTTTCCTGACTAACTCTAGGTCCAAACAGGGTCACATTCCAAAGAGCGCAACCTTCAGATCAATAAAGTAATCCAACGCCCCCAAGATCTGGGGGTTAGCGGCGCTCTGCCCCATCAGCTCTTCCCCCACCCCGCCCACTCAATCGGTTCGTAACCGCTGCCGCCGCGCCTCGCGTGGACGCTGCCTCGGCGGCTCTCCCTGCCTCGGTCGCGCGTGGCCTCGGCCGCTCGCGAGCCAGGAACACGCGCTGCGGGGGAGAGGCTCAGAGGGTCGCCCCCCCCGAGGGCTGGGGGGGGTCTGCAGAGCCTCTCCCTTCACGCGTGGGGTGCTCGGGGCTCTTCGCGGCCCCCCGACGCTCTCGCCAGCCACAGCTGATGGCGTGGGAGCCCCGGAGAGGAAAAAAAACCGGGGTGGCGAGCGCGAGGTTGGACCTGGTTTGCGAGGAACGGGGCCCTGTCCCTCGGCGCTGTCCCTCCCCCGCGCTGTCCCTCCCCCGCGCTGTCCCCCTCCGCGCTGTCCCCCTCCGCGCTGTCCGTGGGAGGCGAGGGCCTGGCGCCCCCACCCCCGTCCCCGCAGGACGCAGCGGGCGCTGGCGCCCCCAGGTCCCCGCGGCGAGGCCTCCGTGCCGGCCTGCCCCCAGGGCGGGTGTGCGCCCGGCGTGGGTGACCCCCGTCGGGGCGGCGCGTCCGGGGAGGACGGTCCTCGGGACGGCCTGCAGCAGCGTCTCCGTCCCTCCGGGCTGCGGCGGGGATGGGGAGCCGCTCTCCGCCCCCGCGGGGAGGACACAGCCCGCTTGGCAGCGCTCCGCTCGCTCGCTCGCTCGCTCGCTCGGGGACCCGGCTCGGGCTTCGCTCCCCGAGGGCTCGGGGCGCGCGGAGGCTAAAGCTTCCTCCGGGGCTCGGAGGTCACGCCGTCCTCCCCTGGCTCCCCGTCCTCCCCCGAGCCGGGCCGGAGGGACGGAAATGTTCCCGGGAACGAGGACCCGGCCGGGGGCTGAGCAGTGGGGTTTGCCCACGGCTGTGGGCTCAGGCGCCTCGGGGGCCCGGGGGCGCTGGGGGCAGGGCTAGGCCGAGGGTGCAGGGAGGCGGAGGGCGTGCTTCCTGGGGAGCCACGGAGCGAGCCACTGAGCCGCGAGGCTGGGGTGCCTGGCGGAAGGCTGTGGGGAGCACGGCCGGCCCGGAGCGAGCAGAGGCTGTGCCCCGCGGCCCGCCGAGGCGCCCAGCCGCGGACAGTCTCCGCGGGAGCAGGCCCCTCACCCAGAGCGGACCGGGCCTGTGCCCACCTCGTTTTAAACGGACTTGTTTCATTCGATTAAAAACTGCCCTGATGGAACGTTCGGTGAAACCACTAAGCCCACTTCTAAACTTCTTGAGCTAGCACCGGCCTCCCGCAAGCTAAGGCAGGAGGTTCGAGTCCCGGGGTCGGCGACTCAGGACCACGCTCACGGCAACGCGCTGCTTTAGCATCTGTCCTGTTTTTCACACGAATCGTTCGTCAGTAGACGCTTGCCACTCTGTGCCATTAAGCTAGGGTTTTGAAAGGGGCGTCGGTGTCCTCGCCCGCCTCGCGAGAACGCGCCCGCGGCGTCACGCGCGTGGCTAAAGCGAGCGCCGCGTCTCTCCTCGCCGCGCGGTGGTGACTGGACCGAAACCACGCACGGCCACACGGGCCGCCGCGCCCGGCCGGGCACTTCCGCCTTCTCCCTGCCTTCGGAATCGCTGGCAGTGCGCGCTGGAGACGTCCCCGGGAATCCCGGGGTCTCCGTCGGGGCTGGACCGCGAAAGGCGGGTTCCGGGCCCCGCCGGGGCCCGCCCGGGCCCGCCCGCGCCGTGGCGGCGCTCGCCCCGCCCACCCCCGCCTCGTCCAATCAGAGCGCAGCCGCCGCGCCCGCCGGTGCCAGTTGCCGATTCCGGGCTTTTGGCTTCCGTTCGTTTGAGTCCGGGCGAGAGGCTACGCTGGTGCTCGAAGGAGGCCCAGACTTTCGTCCCCCGCTTCCCTCTCTCTTCCGTTCTCTATTTTGTTTAAAATCCTTGCTCCCTTCAGGGCCCGGAGGATGCCATCATGCCACGTGCGCGTGTGCCATCTGCCTTCTCTGGGGTCTCATCCAGCCCGGCAAAAGGCGCAGTTATTTTCACATACCCGAAGAACACCCACGAAGACGCTTGCTGGGTTAGAATGGCCTTCCCACCTCACCCGCGCAGGCAGAGAGGGCTGCCTGCAGTCCTGGGACTGGAGGCGGCTCTGGGGGCCTCTGGCCAGCCCCTTCGCTGGGAAGAGGACAGCCTGGGGACCCAGCGAGGCTGGCTTGCTCGCCATCTCCCTGCTTGGTTTTGTCCCGATTTTAACTTTGCTGTTGCAGATGTGTGGGGTGTTTTCATGAGAGCAAAGGTGGCCGGCTAACCATCCCTCTAGAGGGATATGAGAGAGAGAGCCTAGAGTAAAAGTTTATTGGCTATTATTAGTTTTTTTGGATTAAGGTCTTGAAAAAGCAGCAACTATGAAAAGCACGCCCCCCCCCCCCCCGCACCGCAGCACGGGGGAGGGAGCTCTTGGCAAGACGTTCTACAGGCATGGGTCATCCCTTAAGGTTCGTGGCTGTCGCTTGGTTCCGCTTGGAAATTTGGCAGAAGAACATCCAGCAGATGGCTGTAATCAGAACTGATGTTGACCCAAACTCAGAACTGGGAAGAGCCTCAAGTTCTCGGGTTGGATACCAACTGGAGCCTCAGGTCTTCCCACACTGTATCTCCTTAAGAGTTAAGAGTTTCCTCCTCTTAACCCTGGTTTCTCCCCACCCTGACCTCCAACGGTAGACAAGAGAGAAAAAAAAAGGAAATAACAAACTATAGGATTACAGATGACCAAGAGGCTAAGACGAGGCCTCCACCTACCTACCACAGAGGAAGTGGAGACTTTGCCTTCCTATGGTGAAATCAATGCATGCCTGCTGTGGAAAATTCTTGGAAAAAGAGGGCGTGACACTTGAGAAAGCCACTTCCAGCATTTAGCTTATTATTTCCGGTTTTGTTTACTGTGCATTTTCTACAGTTGTGCATATTTAAACCCTTGGGTTTTCCCATATTCAGGGACTTCTCCACATCCTCTAAAACCCTCTGTTTGTATGGTGTCTGATCCATAATATTCCTCCCATGAACTGTGTCACCCATCCTCCCGCTGGTGGACATGTTCTCATTTGTTGTAGTATTCGGGCCCAGCCTAGGGCTTTGCACATGCTAAGCAGGTGCTCCACCACCAAGCTCTACCTCCAACGTTATTGCAGGGCATTTAAAAAAGCTAATCTGTCTGTCCGTCTGTCCGTCCATCCACCCATCAGCTATCAATCATCTATCCACCTATCATCTGTCTGTCTAATCAATCTGATCTGATCTGATGTGTGTGACACACAGATGTCACAGCACACACTCAGAGATCAGAGTTTAATTTGTGGAGTTGGTTGACTGTCTCTTCTCTCTTCGGGTTAGGGACTGAACCCTCTCCCTGTCCCGGATTGCTTATTTGTTGGTGTGTTTGCTTGTTTGAGACAAGGTTTCGCTGTGTAGCCCTGGCTGTCCTGGACTCCCTGTATAGACCAGGCTGGCTTTGAACTCACGGACCTGCCTCTGCCTCTGCCTCCCGAGTGCTGGGATTGAAGGAGTGCACCACTACTACCTGGCTGAATTTTTTTTTTTTTTAATTTGTGATAAATAGTAGTTTAGTGAACATAAAAACAAGGTTTGGGCTTTTAAATGGCAGTGGGCCTTGAAGCCAGACCTCAAGCATTGCGGACAGGCACTCCAGCGCGGCTCTGTCTCACCAGCCCTGAGAGCACTGTGAGTCTGGTGTTCATGTCTCAGCAGCTGTTCCGCCTCTTTATTGGTCTTGGCTAGAGCAGAGGAAGAGGACCGGCGAAGGAGAGCAGCTCCAGAGGGAGGAGAATAACTGGGGTCTCAGGGAGGACTGAATTGAGCTTGAATGGGGAGCCCCGAGCCAGCTGGGGTACAGGAGGGAGGAAGTGAAAACCCCGAGGACCATTTTGACAAACACAGATTTCAAACCTTCGTAACGTTGCTCTTCAATCTGATGGCAGAGCAGGTGTCCACAGAGAGGAAAAGAGACAAAGGGAGCACCTCAGCAGCGTGCCTTCTCGTGTGTCTGTACATGCGTGTATTGTGTATATGAGTGTGTGTGCATGAATGTACATATGTGCGTGTGTGTACGTGTGAGTGAGCATGTGCATGAGTGTACACGTGTGTTCCTGTGTGCATGTGTGCGCATGTACCCATGTGTGTGTTTTCTGAGTTTCCAACGGGTGAGGAGACGCTGTGTCTTCCAGGACTTCTTACCTGACACGGTTGATAAGGACTAAACCTGGGTTAAGGAGGAAAAAGTAAAGAGCCGTAACCTACAAAAAACGTGAGTGTGCGGCGGAGGCAGGAATAAGGGAATGAAACGGCGGCGCTTCGGCCTCTCATTGCGTGACACACATTAGCGGCGCGGCAGAAGTTCCAGGAGAGCTGTCTTGTTCCGTGTCTCCGGGAGCCCGTGTAGGAGCTTTAATTGCCACATTTTCAAACCGCTATAGTGGTGGGGCTGTCTTGGTAATTACCTTAATGAGATAACACCTTTCCTTCCCTCAACCTACTCATTATCACGCCTCTTGTTCAAATTTCAACTACAAAGAACTACACTTGTAAAAAAAAAAAAAAAAAAGTCTGAGATGTATTGTTCAGGTCTCATCCCTGTAAAATAATCACATTGATACCTCAAACCACGGAAGAGCGGCGACACACGGGCAGATCGCCTATGTTAAAGAAAAGGCTCGGGAGAAGTAAACTAAACATCTGGGCGCCCTCTAATTATTCTTGGTTGGATTCTCTGCCCTGACCTACAGTGGCGCCGAGGTGCCAACATGATGAATCCTCAGACGCCGGGCTGTGAAGACGCGCAGCTGCAGCTCGGATGGGCTTGGGAAAGGCTGTAACAGGGTTAGCTACATGTGAAGTGTGAATTGAGATTTTTGCAAAGAGACTGTGATTGCAGATGGCCAGAATGTTGTCCCCTTGCAGGAAATCTTGCTATTATTGTATAGTGGTCAGACAGAGTGTGAAATGACTTATTACTTTTCTTTTATTCTTTAATGAAGTTGGTTAGAGCGGTAGCGGCGCTCTAGTCAATATTAGTAACGCGCACACATTCAGAAACCTAGACGACAGGTGCTGAAATATTGAATATTTATTCAGTTTTGGCTCTTTCCCCTGATTTTCACGAATATCCATATGCAAGCGGAAGCATTTCTCCTCTGTACAGACAAGTCTGCACTGATCCGTGTGTCTGCGCCACCCTTATTATCTTATATAAACATCACACAAGGCCCTGATGGACAGAGAGGGCTTCAATGGCCAGAAACTCCTACAGCTTTTTAGATGTTAAAAAAAAAATATTCTACAACGCTTGGGCCTCATTTCTTCATGGAATTCGGATTTGAAATTTTGTTGGATGATTTTGAAATAATCAGTTCCTCTCTGTCTGTGGCGACTAGAACCAAACAGTAAAAGCCCAGAGTTGCTGCAGCTGCTGGCATTGTTAGGGGCATTTGGAAGATCAGATCTCGCTTTCCAGCCTACGGTACAGAGCACGCATCTTTAAACTACCTTGTTGTGAGCCTGTAATAAAAATGTTCCATTGTTTCCCCAAATGGAAAGAACAGGAAGACACTGGCTTAGGAGACTTGGTACTACGATGTCAAGAATGACCCAGACGCCTCGTCTCCCCCCACAGCCCGCTCTTGCCCACACACGCGTCTTTTCGGACAGCACCATTTGTGATCTGTGTAGAGCTCATTTTGTGGAGGTCGGGGATCATGTTAACTCTGGAATGATTTTATGTGGTGTATAGTATTCACGAGCTCTTTCCTTGTGTTGGCTTTGTGCTCGACAAGTAGCGAATGTTTAGGTTTTTCTAAAATGGAAAATCTAACATTTTTCCAAGAAAGAGTATTTGAATTTATTTGCATTTTCCGTATTGTTTTAGAGTTACACCAGGATGAAAATGTTTGTTTATTGGTTTAGAATATCTACAGAGTCAGACAGCGGTCTTCAGGTCAGTCCTTACACACATAGGGGCCATTGGCCTAAAGAGATGGTCCTTTCCCGGGGCACCATATTTTCTGCCTGTTCTCTTTCCTTCCTTTGCCTTAGTTTGCACAGCAGACAGAAAGACTTCCACAGCTATGCCGTTCCTCATCAGCCAAAAGCATAGTGTCACTTACAGTTATTTAGGTGGAATGTGGAAACAGATCCCTTTTTCTTTTTCTTTTGTTTTTGTTTTTGGTTGACAGTGCTATCTTTCACTAGGGGCGTTTTCATGTGGAGGGGCTTAACAGTGGAGTGAGTGTTGGTGTTTCTTTCAGGGTTTTTCTATAGACACTCCTATGGGGTGCCATGAGAAAGGCCGCTTCTGCAGGAACAGACTCTACTGGCTATTTTAACTTCCTGTTTGCCACGGCAGTTTCAGGAAAGATGCCCTTCTCACGCTGCTCACATGAAGGCTTTGGCAGTGCTGCTAGGGAACGTTGGTAACGTTAGGGATCTCTCTCTGCTTACTTTGCGATCCCAGCATCCAGGGCTGTGACCAGCTTCTGCTCCACTAGGACTGGCCCCATCACAGCTGTATGAAAAAAGGTGCACATGAGAGTCTGACCCTGACATTGTGTGAATACTGGATTCAGTGCTCTTAACTTCTAGGCTTTCAAACCCTGACCTGGTAACTGCCGCCCCAGCCTCGTAGGAAGGCTCTGCACCTCAGCATCCACATTGGAAAGCTTTGGGTCTTTCTCCTCAGGAGGTTTTCTGCATTCCATGAAGATGGTACTCGCATCATGGATTTCTTTCTGGCGGATAGTTTTACCCTTGAAGATTCCTTTCTCTCTCATTCTAGGATAAAAGCCATCAGTCCTCGTGTCGGAAGTGCTTAACGGCATCTTTTGCAAGGTGAGACGCCTTCCTTACGGTCTGGCCAGGAGACAGCACGACTAAGCATTGACTGCGCAGTCAAAATAAAACACCTTCCTCTCTCCTGCTCACATGCTGGCTTCTCATTCCAGACTTGTGTCGATAACATTATTCTATACGCCCTTTGGATCCTAACTAGTGCTTTGGTACCTAAAAGACATGCACTGTGTCATGTCTGTGAGTGTGTTGCACGTGCACGCCTACGTCCCATTCACACCTCTTTGTTCCCGAGTTACTCTCGGCAAAGGTTGACCCTCAAAAAGCTCATGTAATTGGACACGAAGTCACAGGTGAATGAGAACTGACGTGCGCAGATGATGTTGATGAGGTGGTGGGCAGTCCTTGGTGGGAGGGACCACGTATGACTGGACACTGAATTTTAGTTGCCAATTCTAGGAGTACAGGGGCTGGAGAGGTGGCTCCGAGGTTAAGAGCACTGGCTGCTCTTCCGGAGGACACGCGTTCAGTTCCCAGCACCCACGTGGCGGCTCACACCTGTCTGTGACTCCACTTCTAGGGGACCTGACCAAACACCAACGCACGTGAAATAAAAATAAAGAGAAAATCCTAGGGGTGCAATGTGTATTTCTCACGTCGCTCATGGGGATGCGGAGTAGAATTTTTGAAAACGGATCCTGTCGGTTGGTTTTGCGTAGTGGATTTCAGGGCAAGAGCAGCAGCTGACAGAACCTCACCAGCGCTGTGACATCGGTTTTCTTCTGACCATCGCCAGCCTCTCTCCTGTCCGCAGGTCTGATATGATGTGATTTGTTTAACGCTGGTGTTGTTATGGATGTGTAGCATGGAGAGGCGTTCACGGAATCATCTTCTCCCGAGTTCCGTACTTTCTAAACACGCTCCTCCTGAGCAGAGAGCGCGCAGATGTCAAGGGCCTGCCTCCGTTTTGCAAATGGGATACTGTATTCTAAATTGCACTGGGGAGTAAATTCAGGCAGCTGTACAGACCTAGAAAAGAAAGAGCAAGACCACCAGCTTAGTAAGGATATTTCTAGCAGGCTAATGACAACTGGGGGAAGAAGTTCTTAGTAGTTTAATAGGTATAATTCTAAGAGTAAACAGAAGCGTCAAGACTTGATGGTTAATGGTACTATTGGACAAGCTTGTTGGAAGACACTGCTAATAAAAACAACTTTTAAAGTGAGGCTATATTTAGCAGCCACCTTTTGAAGACGCTCCCGGCACCGCAGCTCTGGGTGGCTTAACGCATTGTTAGCTGGACTCTGTAATGTGCACAGCAGAGGACGACAGCTGCTCTCTCACGTCGACCTCGCACGTCCAGACTCTGCATCTTACAACACCCGCGCTTGAAGACTCTCAGAGAATGGACGCACGCCAGCAGAGGAAAATGTGCAGCATCTTGTCAGACGTTATTCATGTGCTATTATTTTGTTGAAAAGACGTGAAGATGGGAAGAATTAGAAAACAGAACAGCTGAAATACGTTATTAATGAATCACATCCCAAACACACACATAGAGTCTAAGCATGTGATGACAACACATTTTCATTTTTCCCTAACAAGTTCTGTCTCATGGTTAAAACCTATTAATTGGCTAGTTTCGCTACTCACCAATGGGCTCTGGCTGTGATAAGCAGACTTGTCTTCCAGGGGATAAAGTAGAGTTAATATAATTTCATCTGATGAATCATGTTTTATACTACACGATTTGTAGATTCGGAAAGTGTCGAGAGTGTTTTGAAAAACTGTATTAAGATATTTCATAGGGGGGCTTCAAATTTCCTAAGTAGCTTAGGCATCAAGATAGTTGAGGGGGAAAGTGAAAACAAAGGAGTTTTAGAGACGGCGACTCTCTCTAGAGCACCCTCGTGGTTCCTAACCCACAGGGGAGGAGGCATAAGTGGCTTGTACTTTTTATAGTACAAATGGGATTAATATTGCGCGTCACAGATATACAGACTCCACATGCTCGTAGCAAAGAAGCCACATCTCAGCCCCTGCTACGCTGAGGCTGAGGGGAAAGGGCATTAGAATAGTTTTAAACTTCCAGAGCAGAAAAGATCAAAGGTAATGATTAGTCCAAACGCTGAGGTAGTTTCAGAATTGCCTTAGTTCTTCCTTAGACTCCCCCGGATCTGTTCACACCAAGCATGGCTCGCACTCACTGTGTTTGAAACATGGAAACACAGAACCGTTCTCAGTTAGGTATGGTCTCGCTGGCGCATACTCTTTAACACTCTCTGCCTCGTCCTAACCTTTCCTAGCTTCAGGAATGAAGCAGATCCGGCGTGTCCACACGAACACACTTCCTCAGTATCAGCAGGGCACACATTTACAGCCATCGTGAAGCTGTCAATTGTGGGCAGTAAGCAAGTGTAGTTAGCGGGCAGGCAGGCAGGCAGGCAGGCAGGCAGACAGACAGACAGCATAAACACACCAGGTGGTGCTCCAGCAAATGAAGGCCTCATCCACCCACTTCCCGCCCATGGCTGCTTCCCTTTCCTTGTTTCCTCTCACTCCTGCTTTCTCATCCTTCACCTGTTCAACCTCTGTTTGGAACTTGTATGCTTTTCTATATGCTATATTAGATTGCTCGTCTGCTTTTCTCCTTCTATAACACACAGTTAAAAATTCCCATGGTGCCTTGCAGAGATGCTGAACAAATGTTCTACAACCTCCCAGAGATAGTATTCTCATCGTGCAGGCTATTGGGGAAGATTTTTTTTTTCCAATGTTGGTGCCCACAGATAGAACTTTACGTCTACTCGGTTTTATGTAGGGTGACTGGACCTGGTCATCCACGCAGAGCTTATGTACAGCATTTAGAGGATCAGGACCCTCCTGCTCAGCTTCTGTTTACCACACACATCCTGTGAATAGTGGTGACTTTCTCTCAAACTAAGCCCATCTTTTCTGAAGCAGACGAGAAAACTGAACTCATTGTCTTTGCAAGGAAAATTAGAGTCATGGAGCTGTGAAGTCTTACAAGCCAGAACCCAACCTCTACAAACAAAACAAAAACAAAACAAACAAAATGAGAGCTAGGGTAGGAGTGAGAGACAGACAGAGCAAGTGATGCTCTGGGAAAGTTAACCTCACTGGTGAAATCTTAGATACAGAAATTAGCATCCATCAAGCGTTAGATTATTTATTCTATTATGAAGTCATGTTCGATATTTTTGAAACACTCATGGCTTCTAGTTGGCTGCTGGTTCGTCTAATCTGACAGGATAACTGAGGCCCTTTGATGGGCGAATATTAAAGAGCGTCTTGTCTCCTCACAGCTCGCTGTGGCTCAGGTTCTGTCCAGCACTTCTTGGCAATGGCGAATAACCCTGGAGTTCTGGCAACGAGAGTCTTTCGGAGTTGGCAGAGGAGGGAGGGCCTCGCCGGTTTCTCAACCACCCAAATATTCTGTGACTTTACATCTCAGCAGGTGTCTTCTCCTCCATAGCAACAGTGCGGTGGGAGAGTCCTGTGTTTTCCCTCCTCCCACCTCCTGTGGGAGAATGCCACTCTAAGCTGGGATAAATCAGGTCACTGGCTGGATCCAACATGGCACCGATAGACTGTTTCTAGAGGAGAGACACAAGAAGCAAAGGTAGGCCTTTTGAGGGGCCTAAAAGACCCGTAACCAAGTGGAACATAATGACAAGTTTGAACTTTTGCATTTTCCTTTGTGTTAAAAATGTTATTTTACCTGTAAGAACGAGCGAGACATGCATCTTCACAATATGTTAAAAACTAATCATCCATCTTTAGGCCATTTCCACAGAGGACTCTGATTAAATGGAAACTGACTATGGATAACGATCAAATCCTTAGGTGATGGGTGAGGGCTGTGTTGTAGGTCCTCACTAACACAGTTCGTGCTGCATGGATTGTTGCACTGTGAGCGCCCACCGTGACTGGAGGAAACCTTTGCCAGCGCATGACAAATTTACGTACGCATCATGCCAGCCAGCAAGAGTCTGCAGCTTTAATTGCTTTAGCTCCGGGCACTCCACGTCAGAACCGACTGTTGTTTAATGTCCTGCACTTTACTTTGTTTCTTTGCAACGTTAAGTTATTCTGTAATTTGCCTGCTTTCCTTCTCCTGCACTGTGCATTAAGTCTTTTAATAATTCACGGCATAAAATGCAGGGTGCAGTCTTGAGAGGCGTGTCCGGCTCCATTTCCAGAAGGTTCTGGGTGTTCAGAAGAGCAGAAAACCTGAGAGGCATTTGCATAACATGTCTATCTCCAACTTGTATTTCACTTGAAAAAGACCTGTTGGTAAAATTTTAATGTTCCCTACTGTGCGTGTGTGCATGTGTGCGCGTGTGTGCATGCTTCTGTGCATACATGCACAAGTGTATAGTGTTTGATTTCTGTTGTTGTTGTTTTGTTTGAGGCAGGGTTTCTCTGTGTAGCCCTGGCTGTCCTGGACTCACTTTGTAGACCAGGCTGGCCTTGAACTCAGAGACGACGCCCCTGAGTGCTGGGATTACTGGTGTGTGCCACCATGCCCAGCTGCTCAGTTTTAGTTTTAGGTAAAACAGAAAGTTACAAAGACCTCCCGGTGAACCATATGACACTTCGCTATTTTTTTTTTTTTTTTTTGAGTCAGGGTCTCACTTTGCAGCCCCTGCTGTCCTAGAACTCACTAGGAAGACCAGGCTGGCCTCAGACTCACAGAGATCCACCTGCCTCTGCCTCCTGAGCGCTGAGACCAAAGGTGTGCGCCTCTGTGACTGGCCCACATTTTGCTTCTCATTTTACGAGCCTATGTGTTTTGACTGCATAGCTGTGTGTGCAGGGCTGCAGCCCACGCCCCACTCCGTCCAGCTCCTGCTAACAGCAGTGTAGACTGTTTTATTGGGTGATAGCTACGATAAAAAGCCATTTGTGCTCAGCTAATTCAGTTTCAACAGAGAAGCCGTCATTTGTCTGCTGTGGTTGTTATAGGACTGAAACAAACCGAAAAAAATATTTTTTTTCTTTGTCAAATGTACATTATTGTTTGAGTTACATCATTTTTACCAGTTGCAGGTTGACCTTTGATCCGTTGGTGAGGAATGACCACTGCGTTGCCATCTCTGCCTTTAATGCCACCGGGCACACTAAGAAATCTGTGACGTTTACACAAGGCCGAAAGGCCAGAAGCACCCCGGGTGCTTGTCTCCTAACCACACTGTGTCCAAAGAGTGCTTAAAATTTAGCTGCATAATACAAACTTGTCAAAATAACACTCTAAAGAGTAGTTTTAATAATGTGTTCCTATTCAAAATTTCACGAATAAAATCAGTTTATGCTTTTGGGTGCCTGTATCCGAAAAGATAGAAAATTTTATTTAAAACTTAAAAAAACCAAGCATACACACTCTTATAAAATGACCTGCTTTTTTTTTTCTTTATTTGTTATATTTCCCTGTTGAGTTTTCTGGGTGCCTTTGGATAATTTAAAGTTTGGTTATTGAGTCTTTGTGATTTTTTAAAACAGGACCAAGCATACTGCGTTCCTGCTTTCCTGAACTGGAGGGATTTCTAGTCTAATCTGTTATCTAACATATGTCCAAGAGGGTTTGTTTATTTATTTGTTTATTTACTTACTTATTTGTTGTTGTTTGAAAGACAGGGTCTCTCTACCTAGCCTGGCTGTCCTGGAACTCTCTACATAGACCAGGCTAGCCTCAATCTGACAGATCCTCCTGCTTCTGCCTCCCAAGTGTTGAGATTAAAGGCGGGCACCACTATACTCAGCTCAAGTTTTTCTGTATTTTATTTTATGAGCATAAATCTTTTTACTGTATGTGTATATATGTACCTCGTGCATGTCTGGTGCTGGCAGGGACCAGACAACGTCAGGTCTCCTGGCACTGGAGTAACAGAGTAAGCCACCGCCCTGGTGCTGGGATCTGAACTCAGGTCCTCCGGAAGAGCAACGAGGGCTCATAACTGCTAAGCCATCTCTGCAGTTCCTGCTCTGGACTTTCCACAGTTCCCAACCCACAGGGAAAACTGAGCTTCGTAGATCTTTAACCCAAGGCTGATATCCAATGTTGATTTCCCCCTTTTAGAAGAGTGTGTTACACTTTGTTAGTCAACTGTGTGACTTGTGATGAAATTTAAAACCAGCATCAGGGCTGGGGAGAAGGGTGAGCAGGTAAGAGTGCTTGCTGTCCTGGGACTCACAGGGCAGAAGAGAGAACGGACTTTCATAGCAACGCTCACATGTATGCAATGGCATGGCGCTTTCCCCTGCAAATAAATACATTTTTAAAAGCCCACCCTAACATTTGACAACAACATATCTGGAAGTTTTCTGATTTTTTTTTCCTTTAATATTTTTTGAGGGGTGGCCATCTCATAGGACAGGCTGTAAATGAGTCATTTACTAATTGTTTATTTTTTTTTTTTAAAGATTTATTTATTTATTATTTATACAGTACTCTTCCTGCATGTAGGCCTACACACCAGAAGGGCGCTCCAGGTCTCTTTACAGATGGTTATGAGCCACCATGTGGTTGCTGGGAATTGAACTCAGGACCTTTGGAAGAACAGACACTGCTCTTAACCTCTGAGCCATCTCTCCAGCCCCCTACTAATTGTTTATTAATGAGACACTTTTTTTTTTTTTTTTTTTTTAAGAGGACAAGGGTTGACAGAGAACACGTGTAGAAACTAGCTTCAGTACTCAGGGCCGCAATGCTGAGACAGCATCAAATTCTATTTTGTGGCTTAGAATATGAAGTAGCGAACCTGTATTTCCTCTGAGAGTCTGAATTAAGTGCCAGCTTTTAGCGTTTCCGGCCTCATGCTGTCTCTACCACCTGGATGAAATTCAGCAGAGACAAGACACAGCCACAAGCAGCGAGAACACGTTCCCTGCACTAGAAAAGGGAATGTTTATGTTACGGAGCAGACTGGAATTGTTGCCCCAGGAAGGTTCTTTTATTCCTGTGTCTGTTGGGTCTAGATAGACACTGTGGCCAGGGTTTTGCCTGATGCGTTGCTGGCCTAACGATTCTTAGAGGAAACCTCTACTGTTTGCTAATTTCTAGACCATCCACGGTAATTACAGTGTTCTTCCACTAAGAAAGAGGAAGGCAAGTAAGTAAAAATTGATTCCTCTGTTTGCTTCCCCGGGTCTGTGTCTTTTTCTTGCTGTCTCCATCACACGTGTGGGGTGCTGAGGGCACAGGTAGGGTGAGCGAGGGTGCTTGTGGCTACATTCTGTATTGAATTTAATTTTTCATTGATAATTAGACTCTTGAAGCCACCTGATATTTTGACCAGCAGGAAACAAAAGCCCACTGATGGGCCCAGGGGACCCTCCAGAGAGGCCCCCACCGCGCCTGCACAGCAGCTCAACAAAGACCACAAACAAAAGCTGTGGCAAATTGGATCGCCATGCAAGTTCCAACTGGCCCACTGCGCACAAGCAGCAAACTGGGAGCTGGCATTTCCGAGAACTATTTATTAGCGAAGCCGCCTGTTTTTCTCCTCCCCCGCATCCCAAAGTTTTCTTCAGCAAACAGCTTTTGCCAAGTTAGATGAGCAATCTAAAATACCAAAAATCCAGTTAGTTATCTAAAGAGTTGTCCAAAACGGAAATGTGCTGGTTACATGTGGCAAATGGAATAAAATCTTTTCGGTGATCTTAACAGGTATTTATATGTGTGGAATTGTACAAAGGGCACACAGGTGGCATCTATCTTTGGGAGTTTACCAAAATGCACGGAAGGAGAAAAATATTATAAATTTCAATTGCATTTCTACATGTCTTATTGTGAGTTTTAAATGAAGACGCCTCACTGACAGCTTCTGGTGGAGTGATCGTGCTAACCATTTAGTGCAAAGAAAGGTGTGAAAAAACCAGGCGGCGGCCAGTTAGCAGAAACCATAGTTAGACAAGCCTAGACCTGAATGTCTTGCAGGAGGATTGATAACTCTGAATCTTGTTTTCCATATGAGCAGTTCAGAGAGAGGGAGAGAGAGGCAGACACACAGAGAGAGACAGACAGAGAGACAGAAGACAGACAAAGACAGACAGACAGACAGACAGACAGACAGAGATTGTTTTGTTAGCGGCTTGTGTACCATGTCTGAGAGCTTGAGCTCTGGGTGAGTTGGGATATGGCGTGACTGCTCCTATCAATATCACAGGGACGAGGAATCCCGAAGCTTGTGTAACGGAGACAATATAGTTTATAATCATTTTTCATAGTAAGGTTCTTGTGGTGCCATCAGTCTGTTTGGGGGCGTTTGCTCATTTGCTGTCTCTGAAACACCATCACATACTTCTGGTTTTGTGTCCGTCCTTTCCTCCAGTGTACAAACTAATCCCGAGGGTACTGAAACGATGAGGAGTCACACTGGTAATCCTGGCATTCCAGGCGGGACCAGGATGGGGACCACCATGGAGAGGGCACAGGCCCACTCTGCTCATTGTCCTGTCTGTGAGCATGAGGGGCCTGTCGTTTACTAACAAATGCCTGTGGTGTCCAGCTGCAGCTGGAGGGAAGAACGTGACCGCTGCTTCCTGGCCCAGAACCTGCTGCTCAGTAGGCCAACAAGTTACCACAGGAAACAATGGTCAGAGTGCTGTGAGGACAACATTCCAGAGCTACAGACAGCCGAGGTTCTGGTTAAATATTCTTTCAGAAAGCATGGAGTGTGCGCTTCCTTAGCTAGGAAGCTGGCATGGAGTTGTTAGGGTTATGGTACCCTCAAAGAGAACAACACACTTTAAGGCCCCCTTCTTCATTTGGCTTCTGGGGGCCAAAGCAGGCAGTAGAGATTCATGACCCAAAGATACCGAAAACCGCAAAGGCCTGGAACATATGGGAACAGGGAGTGCTAGCATTGAAGACAGGTAAAATTATGTCTCTGTAAAGGTTCCTCATTAGGTTACAATGTAGATTAGATGGGAAGAAGTATTTAAGATCCTTGGCACTTAATTACTCTTCTTGAAAATAATGCTACTTGGTACCAAAATGAGGCTGCCGGTGAAGGTTGCATAGTCTTGGCACCTGCGCATCAAGGCTACATGGGACGTGATGACTCATTGTCCTTCTGCCTTGGCTCTGGAGGTCAGCCTGGCAGGTGTGTGCTGGCGGGGACTTCTTGTTAACTGGGATTCCCTGCCCCCCTCTACAGCCAGAACACTGACTTCTAAAACGACCCGTTTGCCATCTCCACGGGAAATAGACCCAGTTTCTGGATCCTGTGGACTCCTCTCTGCAGCATTTGACATTTTCACCCTTCTTCCGCTCTTCTGAAAATGTCCTTTCTTCGGCTTCTGGGACACCCATTGTTCACTGCTTCCACTCTTCTGAATGCTTGCTCTGCCTCTCTGGATGGATTCCCCTCTTGGTCTTGGTGATAGGATAATTAGGTCAGCAATAGCATGAAGATACATTCTAACAAAACATACAGAAAATTGCAATTTGAGTGTGTTCTTTTCCTCCCTTCATCCTGCCTTGCAAACATGGTGTCGCTTGCTGCTCACTGCTGACACCTTCGTGGCCAGCTTCACACACGCTCTGAAGATTTTCCAGATTTGAAGGTATTTCCAGAAAGCCTTCCTGGTTTAACTCTCTGTGGAGTTTAATTCTCCCCCTCAGAGTGACCAGGGACTACCGACTGGTTGCGTTTGAAGGCATTGTGTACGAAGGGAGCTGGATCTCCCTTGGGCTCTCTGGTTGGATCACAGGCTCTGCTCTGGGGGAAGCCAGCTTGCACGTCATGGGGACCACAGGGCCTTACGGAGGAGAGGTCTTTGTGAGGCTTGCCAACTCCCAACGCTAGTTCCATCCCTGGTGTGAGACTGCAGGAGCAGCCTGAAGGTGCCCAGTTCTAGGCCAGCAGTGGGCTGACAGTAGCCACTGATAACTAGACCACATCCTCCTGGAAGACCCTGAGCCAGGACAGCTCGGGCGGGTAAGCTGCTCCTGGATTGGGAAACATGGCGGCCTAACACGCTGTTTCAAAGCACCGCCCTTGGGGGCAGTGTGGTTGTGCAGCCGCCCAGGAGGGATACAGACTGCTTTGCCTTGCCTTTCTCTTCTGCCTCTGTACCTCCAGTCCCATTTTCAGTCTCCAGACCTTCAGGCATAGCATGCTTTCGCTGCCCTTCCTGTAGAAAAGCTATACTGCGCCTCACCTTTTGTTTCCATTATGCTCCCCTGTGTCCCAATTCTTA
>REGO01000056.1:6175919-6190185 GCA_010120015.1 Rhombomys opimus | reverse complement strand
CCCCACAGGCTTTTGCACTGAGCATTGGCCCCTGGTTGATGCTGCTGTTTGGGGCAATGGTGGGGATGGGAAGAGCAGGGGCCTAGCCCTTGGCCTTACTCACAGAGATCTGCCTGCTTCTGCCTCTTCAGGGGTGGGATTAAGGGCCGCTGTGCCTGGTTCGTTTATGAATTCTTTTACAGACTTTGTAACTTAAACTGTGACCAAGAACAAACTACAGTGTGTCACACAAATGACTGCCACCCTGTAGCTACTGGTAGAATGACGTGGGGAAGAAGGGCCCAAGTGACAAGTCTGAAAACTGAGGGTCACATATGTCTAACCCAGCCTGTCTTCCTTTCCTTGCTGTGCTGGAAGGCAGACAGCAGGCCCGACCCTTAGCCTCAGTGGCTCTGTGTGATCTCCCTGCGAAGAAAGGGGAGCAGGGCTTTGGGGTGTCTCTGTGCTGGGTTGGAGATGAGGAGAGAGAGCTAGAACACAGTGGCTTTGTCTTTCCCTGTCTCATCTGACCTTGTAACTTTTCACCTTGTAGTACGGAGCACAGTCATCATGAACATGAGCTCTGGCCCCGTCCCAGCCACCTGAGGCCCATGAGGCTCTCAGCGTACCCCTCCCGGGTAACTGCCCATTCCCTCAGCCACTCTAGCCCCTGCCACCCACCTGTAGGGTGACGTGTGCCTTCTACAGACTCCTGAGGGTCTTCAACAAGGACCTGCTAACTCTCAGAAGGTTTGCTCCTGTGTCCAGAGCTGGGCCTAGCTGTAGCCAAGGCTGCTTCTGAGTCATGTCAGCACTGAGGGACGCCAACGCAGCCAGAGCCTCATTTACTTGGCCTGAAACCTGACATGTTGGGGTGACACTAACATCCACGCAACGAAGATGAGACGGCTATCCTACCCAAACCCACTGTAACCCACCTAACTCAGATGCTCAGACATACATCATGAAGACCCCCAAACCAAGAACTATCACAGCAACATTCCCTGAGAAAAGCTGCCCAGGTGGCATGCAGGGTGCAACTTCAAAAGAGATTAAAGATGCATCTAAGAAGCTCAGGAAAGGTGTAGTGAGGGCCTGATGAAGACCCTGAAGACACAAGCATGGGTCCTGTGGTCAGAATGATTTCTCCTCTTCCTCTTCTTATGTGTGCATCTGTGTGGGTGTGCACATGCATGTGACAGTACCTGTAAAAGCCAGAGGTTAACATCGGCCACCTCTGCAGTGTCTCCCTCAGGGCTACTGACTTCACTGTTCTGGCTGGCAATCCTCAGTGTTTCTCTGCTCTGCCTTCACAGAGATGGGGATACCAGGCTTGCGTCTGGCTCTTTACCTGGTTTCTGGACATGCTTGTGCCACAGTGCTTTACTGACTAGGCATCTTTAAGCAGGAAGGCCAACCACTCAAAATAGCTTCAGGAAGTCCCTGAAACTGAACAGACTCACTGGGCTCCCCCTTTCACAGTAAGCAGTAAGGAGTCATCCTCAGACAAGCCAGGCTGCAGAGAGCTCACACCACACCAGCAGTCTGGAAGAAGTTTAAAGCAACAGAGCCATCTGTAAGGACCCTCACCAACCTGTTGAGCTGCTTTCAGACTGTGCAGTGTGCTCCATGCTCACAGCTCTGTGTGCTCTTACTTATGCTGGTGTGGGCCTTAGAGATGCAGTTGCCTTTGAGTCATTGCTGCTCCTGCAAGTAACCTGTCAACAATATTCCTGCAAGGAATAAAACTCATTGGTTTACCAGGCTGGACTTTGGTGGCATCCAAGTTAGGGTTTCTATTGCTGTGAAGAGACACCGTGATCACGGCAGATCTTATAAAGATAAAAATGAATTGGAGCTGGCTTACAGGTTCAGAGGCTTACCCCTTTGTCGACCTGTTGGGAAGCATGCCAGCAAACAAGCAGACAGGGTGCTGGAGAAGGAGCTGAGTTCTGCATCTGGATTGGCAGGCAGCAGGAACAGAGAGCCTTCGGGCCTGGCTTACGCATCTAAAACCTCAAAGCCCGCCCCCAGTGACACACTTCCTCCAGCAAGGTGATGCCTGTTTCAACAAGGCCACACCTCCGAATGCCGCTCCCTTAAGCATTCAGATATATGGGCCTGTGGGGCCTTTCCTATTCAAGCCAGCATGGGTGGCGTCTGTCCTTTCATCTGTTGTGGGTTCCCAGTGTGTGTTGGGTCTCCTCAAGGGAAGTTTTGTCACACAACACACTTATTAAATAATGAGTGGCCACATTTAGCAATAAAGTGTATTATTTAGACTTCTCTAGAGGAACAGAGCGAAGAGAATGTAAATGTATGTTAAAATGGGGTTTACTGGCCTGGCTTACACGAAACAGTTAGATTCTCCACGACAGCTGACAAGAACTCACAGTCTGATGTCTCAGCAGCTTCAATCCGGTTCTGAAGGATTCCTGGCGAGGCCTTTATCCCTTCTGGGAGCCTAAAGCTGGGATCTGGTATCAATGAGGGCATCAGCAGTGACAACAGTGGAGTTGAGGAATTTAACAGTCAGATGGAAGGCAAACAGGCAGCCAGCAGGAGTGCTTCTGTCTGTCTTTCTGTCTTTCTGCAGCCAGAAGGTGCTATCCACATTTAGACTGGGCCTTCCCACTTTAAACATGTGGATCAAGGAACATCCTTCCCAGGGGTTCCCGTCCGCCCCCCTTCAGCCGTTTCCAGATCCAATGAAGCCGACAACCAAGATCAGCCACCCCGTAAGTCTCCTCCTCCTCAGAGGGCTGGATTGCTCTCTTCCTCCTTGCTCGAGGGCTCCAGGGCTCCGCACCTTCCTCTTACACCCTTGGTCTAACTGGCCCCCTGGGGGGTGAGCAACCATCACGTGTCTACCCTCCAAACTCTCACACCAGAACCCTTACACTCCTTTCCTGGCCTTATGTCTCCTCCACTGTCCGACTGTGGGAAAAGGTCATGATTTTAAGTTCTTGTAAAGTTCGATTTATAACATTTTCACTTATACAAGACATGCCTTTGAGTTAGAAGAAAGAAGAATTTTCTTTGAGCCCTGCATTTCAGATCTTGACAAACCCAGATTTCCTGCTTGGACACTGGGGCCTCAGTGGCTGCATCTGAAGGTGTGTTCAGGGAACCTGTGCTTTCCCTCAACACCCAGAGCATAGCAAAGGATAGTATGTTAAGTAGCTGTTACAGCACATGAATGGTGTGCTTTGATTATCCCAGAACACTTGCTTTTTTTTTTGTTGTTGTTGTTGTTGCTCTCATACAATGCAAGACAGGCATAGCTATAATTATCATGTTGCCTAGCCAGTTAGCTATTCTGTGAGACTGTGATTATGCAGAGTGTAGGGAGAACTTTATTTATAAACTTAGTTTCCGGACAGCCAGGGTAACAGAGAGACCCTGCCTCAAAACAAACAAACAAAAAAAAAAAAAAAAAAACAAAAAACAGAAGCAAAAAGCTAAGCTAGCACACCATCTAATTCTCAATGTAAAATAATGCAGAAGTGCGGAAGATGAACATCTGATTTGTCACATCTGATACACTAATGTTTTATCCAAAAGGAAGAACACACTGTAACATGCTCAGTCATCCGCATAAACACCACCTGGCCCTTTCCAGGCGCCCACTCCAGCTAGAGCAGCCGCGAACGGCAGCAAGCGAAGTCTCTTTTCCCTCAAAACAAAGATTTGATTTATCAAACTCGTGGAACTGGGTGCGTTTTTTTCCCCCAACAGTATAGTATTCATGTGATTAGAGTGAAGGGGCTGAGCTCTCCACCTCAGGGAATACATGATCACAAATTCCCTAGATTTCCAACCGCTGGAAAAAAATCATTATCCTTTAAAAAGGGGTCCATCCAAGCAGACCTTGAATGATAAGGTATTTGTTGCAACATGAAGCTCTTCCCTTGGGCGTATAAGCAGGCCGTACATTGGAAATAGTTACAGTTTTTTGTGTAAAATGTCTTGCTGGAGACAGGGAGTCATTTTCATCTCCAAACTGACACATTCTGGTTGCACGCCTCAACGAGCATGGCACCACGCTACATTACACAGAAAGAGGGTGCATGGCATCCCCCGGTTGTCCTAATATGAAAACGAGAGGCGCCCATCGCCAGGGCACACCGTACCAGCCAGCCCTGAATACTTCAGACGGCATTTACAGAATCCAAGGTGGCTACCAGGAGGCACACCAAGCAATCAGAAACGTAATTTCTTGTTAAGCGCTGAGCTGACTTTCTCACTTTGGTTTTCCTCATTGAGAAAGCGTCACGAAGGCTCAGGCGGGTAGGATACGGTAGGTGTTTAATTATTATTTTTAAAATCTTTTTTTTTTTTTTTTGGCCATTTTGTAAGAATGAAAAATTTGCTTATACATTGTATAAACCTACACAATGTGCTCTGATCATGGTCCACCATCACCTTATCCTGTCTTCTCCCCAGCTGCCAAATGCCTCCTGGCCAGGTTCCCTCTGACATTTACATCCTCTTCCTCCTCTTTGTTTCTTTGGAGATAGTGTTGGAGGACCACTGAGTTATTCTTAATCCATTCTTTTATTGACTTTCTGCAAGTCACCTCTAGCTTCCAGAAGTTTCTGCCTTTAGATAAGTCTCCCCGTTATTTGCCACTCCCAGGGGCCACTTGAAAAGTGAGTTCACAGCTCTTCTGTACCAGGGCTCCAGACACGTGTCCTCAGCCAACTTTCCTCTTCACAGATTTTTAATGTATCTCCCTGGTGACGAGGGTGTCTTGGCCCTCCCTGCTTTTGGATCCAATTCATTATGATATTCTGCAGCTTAATTGCCTGGGACATCCATGTCAACCTAAGGTAAAGCCCCCATCTCGCTTTCACTGTTAATCTGTGTCTTCCCACAGTCCCTGGCACAGATTCCCTGGTTCATGTGGGAAAAAAAGACCCCTGCATCAGATTAAAGAAAAAAAAAAAAAAGGCATTTTCTTCTCTTTTCCATGTTCTTAGAGAAGTCTAGAAAGCAATTTTATTCATTTTCATTCTATCGTTTACAGTCCCTACTATGCACCACTGCTGAGCAGAAACAAAAGACAGAGCTAGTGCTGCCTTCATGCCACTTTTATTCTAATAAATTAGAACAAATGCTGAGAATTCCAGGAATAATTGACCGTATTTCTGCGTCAGAGTCAGAGAAACTCTTAACTATTTTGGGACTACACAAGAAATTATGCGTGGGCACAGCAAGCACTGTCCTTCACGCCATCTAGTTTAATCTATACCTCAAACCTAAAGGATGGGAATGATGATCTCATTTTACAGATACACAGATAATTCCTGTGGCTTTCTCGGCGAGATGGCTGCCCAGGCCCATCTGATGGTGACATGTCATCGGTGTGAGTCTGAGTTGGTCTCAGGAGGACCAACTTCTGTGCAGTGAGTTAAACCGTACATACTTTGGCCAGTAAACTAGAAGCATCATTCCGTTTTGATGCCCACAGCACCCCCTCCTTCAGCTGTCGACAGAGAAAATATTCGGGTCTCATAACGCAGAGAAGGCAACAAGGGGCAATGGGGGCGGTGGGGGTGTGTGGGGTGTGGTGGAGGGCGAGGTGGTGAACGCAGTGACATCACGCACACCAGCTTGGACTGAAATGTCCAGGTCACCGCTGCTCGTGTGCCCAGCTTGGGCAGGGGTCAGCGATGCACTGCACAACACGTTGGCGCTTGTCAGAAAAATGCATCCCGTTCCTTTAGCAGATACAGATCTGGCTTGGCAAACGAGCGGGCGTGTGTGGTAAGGGGCGCAGGCTGGGCGCCAGCTGCGCTCACCGCCGTATCATCTGTCTGTAGAGAAGCAGGACCCGCATCCAAAATTTGATTTTTATGCATTGCCAGTGAGTTAGGTTGTTTCAAGAAACTGCCAGAATCCAAATTAATTATCATTAATTTCAAGCTTTAGAACATTTTCTTCCTTTGTGGTAACAGTTTCTTTTCAAGCTATTTAAACAGAGCCAAACTAAAACAAAAATTGTGTCCTCAGTGGAAGGCCTGCGGCGGTGCACACCTTTGATCTCAGCCGCTTGCCAGGTGGAATCAAGAGGGTCAGGCGTGTGAGGCCAGCCTGTGCTACCTGGCGAGGCTGGTAACAAACGAGTAAACTGACTAAAAGAAGGACCTCTCTGTGGGCACAGTGCCATCCAGGGCACAGGACCAGGTTGGCCGGAAATCTTGGGGCGCCCCTGTGCAGCCCCTTGCAATCCTAGGGAAACCGAGGCCCCCATTGGGGTTCTTAATTACATTGGTGACAGAATTCAAGAATGGACTCGAATGGGAGCCCAAGGACAATTTATGCTCAGAACAGAGGCCCAACAGCAATCAAACCGGAAACCCCGAAGCTGCTTAGAGGAGGAGGAAGGGAATGGAAGGAAAACCATTTGAGGCGTGGAGGTCAGTCGTGCAGCTGCAGGCAGCTTTGAGCTCGGAGGGGAATTTTGAGAAATAGTGAAGGAGCCCAGAGTACTAGGGAGCTTAGAAGCTGCTCCGGCCCTGGCCAGCAACGGAAAAAGGCAGGGGAAGTGGCACCTGGTGAGAGCTGGGAGTTGGGGACCGGAATTCTGGGAGGGAAAGCTGAACTTGCCCCTAGGGGTGGCCCCCAGCCAGGCCCCTGACCTGCCCCACCTAGCCCCCGGTCCCCCCTGTAACAACTAAAACTCAGCCATGCATTGGGTGTGGCTTGATAGCCACCGGTAGGAACTTCCGGACTCTAGGCCGTGCCTCTCAGGTGAGGAGCTGTGACTTCACCAGGCCCTTCAAAAATCTGGAGACAAGACGCTCTCAACTTCTATTACGGGGGCGTTATTATACTAGTCATTACGGGCTCAGGGCGGGGCTCTATCGTCTGAAACCAGGGTTGCAAACCCAGCTGATGAGATTTGTATACATTTTAAGTGGGGTGTGTATAAATCTTAAATTAGCGTGAACGCTATGGCTTTGGCGTGTTGAAGTACTATTTCATGATGTCGACAGACACAGTGAGCCAAGAATAGTGCTGGGAGAAAACCCTCCTCTCGCCACTAAGAAAATTGCCTCGACAGAGGTGTGGCTCAGTGGCAGGGCGCTCTTCATGGGGATTGGCTTGGCTTTAGAGAGTTAGGTTGTTTGAAATAATTCCTGCCAGAGCCCTAGTTAACTATTGATCTTCAATCTAGTACAGTCTTCGTAACGACTCAGTCTTTCTTAACGCTATTTTATTTAGGCAAACCAGATGAAACTAAGCCAAGTGCTACCTCGGTCAAGGGATCCATGGGAAATGTGTACAGCAGTGACGAGGACTAGGTACCAAAGGCACACCTCACAGTGTTGGTGCTCTCTAAGCTGGCACTTCAGGGAAATCTTGTCTTGAGGAATGGTAGGAGTTAGTAGAGAGAGACAGAGAGAGGGGACAAGCTGATATTGTTTGCAGAGGTGGGAAGAAAATGCCAGGTCTGTGTGAGTGATTGCTACTGTCCTGTGTTCTGGAACATTGTTCTTTCCAGGGACTGGGAGCTGCCGGGACCCCACGTGGTCAATGCTTTCGTGAAGTTTTTCCTTTTCTGGGAAAAGAGGCCGGGGTCAGTGGCAACACTCTTTTCCCCTACAGATGACACTTTGTATAGCTTTATGCCTAAAATCTTAATGAACTTGAGACTGGAAAACTGCACAGACTGAGACACTGCTGCAAGCAGAGCCTGTTTTAGGCTCTAGACCGTTCCAGGGAAGCCGGTCTTTTATTTGTTGCTGTTGTTCAGAGAGAAGCCTGGAGCTAATTTTGGTTGGCTTCCCAGGACCCACTACTGAGGTGCAGGAGGGAGTAAGTTGGAGCAGGGAATGCACATAGTTAATGCTATTTTTTTCTTACTTGAATCTTTAGTGACTTGGCCTGGCCGAAAGGCTTAGTAGGTTACCACGCCGGATGCCCGGAGCGTGATTCCCAGGTTCTTTGTCCTCTGAGCTCCACACACACTGTGCCATGTGCCCAACCCACAAGTGCACAGATAAATGTAAAAACAAAAAACAAAACAAAACAAAAACCAAAAAACAAAACCCAAACAAACAAAGGAAAATAAAGCTATAGGTAAATAGGAAGAAATATTCACCACCCAGAGCAGAGATTGTAATGTCTTTTCAGTGACTTTGTAAGTAAAATGCACAGAAATATAAAAAGCATGAAGGAATTAAATACAATTATGATCTAAACTTCTAGCAACGTTAAGAAGTGATAAATGACAGTTTTTACCAGAATATTCAAGTATGCACAGCACAGCCTAACCTACAAGAAAACCACGACAAGTAACAAGTGAACATGTGAAATAGTCAAATTCTGAGCCCATCTGTGGACAGATGTCAGTGAGGCTTGGCCTTGGGTTCTGCGGAATCTGAAACAGCAAGGAGGAGCTGGCATATTTCCAAAGCCTTGGTCTTGGGAGACTGTGAAGGGTTGAGCTAGTGCTTGCTGAACTATGGTCTAGGAGAGAAAAACTAAAGTCCTTTCTGTGGCCATGTGGAATGGGCCTGAGACAGCGGGAACTCGTGTTGGTGTCACTGAGAGGATGTTCAGAGGCAGAAACACTCTGTTGACATCTCTTTTTTATGGATGGTGGTATGAACGCTCTGAAAGTTTCTGAGAGTTCCACAGAAAGAAACAATTAAACAAAGTGGAAATCTGGGAAGTTTTAGAGTAGCTGCATATCAGACAATACCGTCTGTCATTTCCAAACTTGCTTGGTGGACCTGAGGAGAAGATTTCACACAGAATGATGCTAATTATTAAAATGGCTTACATGTCTGATTTATTTCCAGTACTGTAGGCTCTAACGCTTTCTCTTGACTCTTCCTTTCTTCTTCTCCTCCTCTTCCCCTTTGTCTTTTCCTCCCACAGTAGAAAACACACAATGGGATGGGGAGATGTCAGCTGGTGGCCTCTCATGCCTCTGACCTCTGCAGTGAGCTCACGAACCCCCACTCACATAAACATAATTAAAACAATGGCACTAAATAAAATCTTCAGACTATGAAGTGCATGGGTGCTGAGCAATGGCGCTAGCGGCGGACTTTAGACCTCACACACACCCATGTGCACGCCCACACACATACATGCACACAGAGAGGGGGTAGACGCTGGCATTGTGCTGTTCCATCAAGCTCCTTTGATTCTGTTGCGCGGTTATCCTCAGTTTGCAAGTGTGGCGTTTGATTTGCAGCCCCCTCATTTCTCCCTTTAGATTTTCAGCTGGACTGTGGCTGCTTCCAGCCTGCTCAAGCTAGGGGCCTGACTGGGGCTTACTCACATTCGTGCCTTTTTCTATCGTCCTGGTCAAACCTCGTTGGGATGGATGGCTGGCTTCTCAAGCTCCAGTAGCTGTCACTGCTACCTTTTTAGAACAAAGGAGTAATTAGAGATCATTTGTAATAAAAGCCACTTCTCTGTGTCTGGCAGAAGAGCCTTTGTGTCTCTGTTGACCTCTTTGAAAATTACAGAAAAATATAAAAATCAATCCATCAAAAAAAAAAAATCCACAAAACTCAACACCTCATCCAAATAACTTCCCAGCCCACACGGTAGCTCCCCGAGAAGAAGGCTTCCTGCTCTTTCATCTCAGGCCAGCGTGAAAGCCTGGGTAGTCCCAGGGACCACTTTAATCAATTTAATGGGGTTGGTCGACTTCAAGCTTTGGGACGCTACAAAGAGACACTCAGCTGCGAGCAGTGAGCCAACACTTTCCCGGAGTGTTGGACTGAAAACAGCTGTGTGACAAGGGGGCGTTCCAAGAGAAGCCGGAGAAGTTGGTGATGCTCTATTCTGGCTGGACTGATACAGTCTGCAAAGCGCCATTCACTCCGGAAGGCGTGGCCAGCTGGTCCCTCTGGCCAGCATCGTTTCCTTTACAAGGTGCTTGTGAGAAAAGACGTGTAGGTGACGGACCTTTGTTAGTTCAAAGGTTTTTACCTCTTTATTCTAAAGCCCCATTGTGAATTCACTGGGCTTAAAATATGTATTACTGTCCCTTTCATTTTATCTTTCTGGAAGAAATCAAAGACGGAGAAGTTTTTTCTTCCCAATGAGTGGTGTTTGTACATTTTTTTTTTTTTTTTTTTTAACATCTCAGCTGATCCCAGCTGGTTCAGTGGGAGCTACTGAGACATTGTTCTTCTGGAGTTTCAAGCAATTTTTGCAGAAAGCCAGACTTACCCTCATCTCTTTAGTAATTACAGCTTAGTTTATTGTAAAATGATGCCCAGGAGAAATCCCTCAAGTGCACTAAAGAATTATTGTATTTGTTTGGGTGTTTTGCATGTTTATTTTTGCACCACAGAGGGCAAAAGGAAGAGGGTGTAGGGTCCCCCAAGGCTGGAGTTACATACAGATGGTTGTGAGCTGGGGATTGAACCAAGTCCTCTGGAAAGGCCAGTGAGCGTAACTGCTGGAGCATCCCCCAGCCTCCTACAAGTACATTCCCAAGAATATCGGAGAGTGTGATAGTCCCCTTTTCTTTTCTGTCAAAGCTGAGGAGGTTGTGGTCCTATAGTCCCGACCGTCACTGGGATGATGTTGGAGATCAGGGGCTTTGGACATGGTAGTGTTTGGGGTGCTCAGCGCTGAGTTGCCCTCCCCCATTGTGTGGGTCAGCTGGTTTTGAACTTATGACTTTCCCATTTGGTCCCCAGAGTGTTGGAATTATGGCCGAGGGTCGCCATCTTTGGCTTCCAATTTTTGAGTATTTCTATTCATAATGTTTGCTTAAAAAGAATCCAGGTAGAACAGGTTTTGGACATGGAGTCTGTGTTCTATATAGGGTGATAGTTAAAAAAAAGATATTATCTGTCTGACAAAAATAAAAGTGTCATGAGTATTACTAATTGCTGTTTACTTCTGTCTGCCTGAGGAATTTGTCCTGCAGGCACTTATTTCTTATTGAGAATTGCTTGCCCCCTGGAGTCTCCCTGTATTATTATTTTTTGTCTGACATACAATCCATACTTTGAAGCCTATCTTTTTATCCATTCGCTACAGTTTAAAGTTTTGTTGACTGACAGTTTATGGAAACAAGACGTGTTCACTTTTACAAAACTAGCAAAACAGAGTAATCTCTCAGCACACACACACAAACCCACCGGTGACACCTTCCAGTTTCCTAAAGAAACACATTGTTCACCAGCTCCTAAAATGTGATTCAAAACACGCAAGACAGGTGAACAAAGGGAGGAAAATTAAACGAGGGCGCAAACAGAGCCGCATTAATAATTCAGGCAAACACAATGTGTACGAAAAGGAAGCCAAGGAGGTAGCAGGGAGCGATTCTGTGGGACAGGATGTTCAGGCAGCGGGAAACCAGCCAAGGTTAGGCTTGAACCTTCTGCACTCTGTGCAAAGGCTCTGTGTGGTTTGAGTTCTCTCTCTCTCCTTTAGGCACACCTATGTTTCCACGTGCGCACTTGGAGGCTGGAGGCTGGCGTTGGGTGTCTTCCGTGGTCATCTTATTCACTGATGCACGTTGTCACACTCGAACCCAGCACTCGCCAGCTAGCCAGCTCGCCCGGCAGTGCTCTCTCTGGTTCTTACGTTCTGGGTTTACGAGTGCCCTGCCATTGCTTGCTGGGCATTCGTGTGGGCGCTGGAGATCCGAACCAAGGCCTTTCTCCCCAACCTGGATTTCCTCTTTTGTCCTTTGTTCTAGGAGGCGTTTCCCTCGGCCTCTGGCCTTTCCGGGGTGACCTGGGGTTTCTCCTCCGTGGTATGCACTGTGAGTGTTAAGGGACTGAAGGTGGCAGACGCGGAGCTGTTCTTTATGTTTGTAGTCTGTTCTCACTAACTGTGGCTGACTGGAGCTGTTACTTTCTTAGTTAAGCCATCTGACCTCACACACGTTTGTCACATTCTGTGCCGGTGTTTCTGCAAGGGGCTCAGCAGGTGATAAGAATGACTCAGTTTTCTAGGCACAATGTAAAAACATAACGTCTGTAGGAGCTGGGTCGTAGGCTGTGCTGGCAAGGATTAACGTTAGAGGGTGCGTGGGTAAGACTTAGTTGGGGTTTGGAAAGGTGATTTAGAATCCTGACTGGTGCTGTGGTTTTGATCTGCAGTGACCCCCACTAACGGCGTGGTTACCAACTCGTGGCACTTTTGGGAGTAGTGAAACAAGCGAGGAGGTGGAGTCTCATGGAGAGAGGCTGGGCCAGTAAGGCTGGCCTACAGCGATGTTAGGACCTGGACCCCTTCCCTCTGCCATCTGGGAACAGTTCTTTCCAAATGAGCGCTGCCTTATCATCATCACACTTCCAAAACAAGCAGGGTCTGAAACCATGAGCCCAAATAGCCCTCCACAATCAAGGTCAGCTGTCTTCCTCAATCCTCCCCCACCTGTGTATTTTCAGTTGTTTTTGAGATAAAGTCACTCCAGAGCTCGATGACTTGGCTACACTGGCTAGCCAGGAAGCTCCAGGGATCCTCCTGCCTCCGCCTCCCCAATGCTGGAATTAGAGAACCAGAGCTGTTGGTCTTCCCCTGGTGCTGTGGGCTGACCTCAGGCCTCATGCCTGCTCTTGTTCAGACTGATGTAATTCCGTTGTCTAACTTGTCCTGTCTGTTGGGACAACAACTGAGCAGCAAAGCTCCAGAAGACATTAGCCTGACGCTCCTGGTGATGCCTTTGCTCCCTTGCCTTCCTGGTGGCATGAACAAAGTTGGCTTCTGTTGATTTTTTTCTCCTCTAGGATCTCAGGCTTCAGGCTTTTCCACTCTGTGAAATCAAGGACATTTGTCCATGTTCAACGGAGTCGGCGAGCTCTCCCTCTTAGGCTTTGACCGCTTGTCTGCTCCCTTTGCCCCTGTGGACTCATAGCTTCCGATTGCCCTGTGGTCACGCTAGTAATGTAAGGGCGAAAAATACACAGGTGTAAGCTGCCGTGTTTCCTCAAGTCAACTTAGATGATTGCAGAGCATCTGAAAAACATTCACAATTGTAAACCCTGCAGAAGAAAACCAGCTGATTGCAGAGCACACAAGGCGTTAATGGAGAAGCCCTTTCCACTCTCACCCTGTCACGATGAAGCCAGTACATAATAATGCACACAGCTACTATCTATCTGCTTGCCTTTCTTTTCTTTTCTTTTTTCTTTCTTTCTTTCTTTCTTTCTTTCTTTCTTTCTTTCTTTCTTTCTTTCTTTCTTCCTTCCTTCCTTCCTTCCTTCCTTCCTTCCTTCCTTCCTTTCTTTCTTTCTTTCTTGACAGGGTTTCTCTGTGTAATAGAGCCCTGGGTGTCCTGGAGCTCTTTGTAGACCAGGCTGGCCTCAGACTCACAGATATCAGCCTGCTTCTGAGTGCTGAGGTTAAAGGCGTGCACACCACACCTGGCTTCTCTAGCTTTCTATCATCTATAGATATGGTGTCCTATACTAGTACAACTACTATCTGTAAGAGATACAGGTGGGTTACTGCAGTACCTTTAAAATATTATACTATGCAATTGTCATCCATCAGTCATATATTATGTTTTGGCCATATATGCTCTTTATATACTCCAGAATTTTTTATGTGTACGCAAACATACAAACTATTTTTACGTATCTTTAGTTTTCCATCCTTTTTACCAAACCAATTATTGGAGTCATTGTCATACACACTCATTTCCCCATGTTGACACTTGTAATGCTCTCTCATCCTTGTTCTCCGTGAGTGTGTAACAATTTGTACGGTAGAGTCCACGTACCACACCCCTATTGGACATTGGTGTCCGAGTTGTTGCCAATCTTTTGTTCTTCCACGTGTTTCTGAACTCTGACGAACATGCTGACCAGCTCTCCAAAGTGGAATTTCCATGTTGAAAGGCACAGGAATGTGTAGATATTGACAGTTGTTTTTCATAAGAGTTAGACAAATTTGCTCTTTAGTCAGCAATGGTGAGGAGGGCTGTTAGCTCCCACGCTGACGCTGAAATTGTAGATTACAGCCAACATAGCTCTCTATTCAAAGGACATTTTTCTGAGGTGGCTGAGCATCTTTGTGTGTGTCCAGGGGCTACCTGTTTGCTTGGTCCAGTTCTGACCGTGTTTGTTTCCCATTTTTGTCCCCCCTGTTGATTTTGCTCTTCTATATTCCTTGGAGCTGTAGACGTTAAACAGCTCAGTGACATGATCTCCATCGTGTGACTCCCGTTCATAGGTGGCCTGTCCATGAAGGAACGCACACCCCAGGGCTTGCGTCTGGCCAGGAGATTTTGACAAAGTTGACAAGATTAGAAATAATTTGAGGTCTTGAAGTTTATGTTAGCACAAAA
>REGO01000056.1:6165108-6175454 GCA_010120015.1 Rhombomys opimus | reverse complement strand
CCTCCAACCTAGACTGGCTTTCTCCGGTAACACCCTTAAGAGTTTCACCTCCATCTTTTGTTTGATTCTTGAGTGGTTCAGAGCTCACACTGAAAAAAAGGGGGGGGGAGGGTCTGTGGGTGGAGCTCCTCCACTTGTATGGGTGCCGGATCTGAGTCAAATAGGCACGTGCTTCCCGCATCCTCTTCCTAAATTCCATCAGTGGAATTACTTGTGTCTCCCAGGTCTCAGCATACCATATTTCTTGTTCAATTCTGAGTGTCTAAAGATTTTACTTTTTAAATTATGTACATGTGTGTGTGTGTGTGTGTGTGTGTGTGTGTGTGTGTGTGTATAGATTTGTGCAGGCAAGGACAGAAGGCGGTGTGTGAGTCTCAGGAGCTGGAATTCCAGGCTGTCTGAGCCACCTTCTGTGGGTGCCGAGAAAATCAAATTCTGGTTCTTTTTGGTAGTAGTATTTGCTTTAGACCACTGAGCCCAACTCTGAGTGTTCACAATGGGATGGCTGAGTTCTCTCACTGGTGTGGTGGGCTGAATCTCTCCTGTGCACATCCATGGGAGGAGGTACACGCTTAGTGTATAGGCTCATCCAGTATTTCCAGAGAAAGAACAGAGCCTGTGAAATTCATTAAACATTACCACAGTAAGAAAAAAGGACAAACCACAAGAGAAAAACAATCTGTGCACAAGGCTTCCCTGCAAACTAGACTGTTCCAGTGTTTATAAATACTGGCCTGTGGAGAGAAGAACACGCATTACAATAATTATGCATTAGTGCCTCATTAGTGCGGGCTATGTCTGTGCTGTCTCTTTCCTCTCTAGTGTATTTCTGATAAGTTAGCATTTTTAAAGTCTTATTTAAAATGTAATAAAAACAGAGGAGAGAGTGTACATTCAAGAGTACATAATTTGTAATTCCTTCTGCTGTGCGAAGACAGTAGACCATGGGTTTCTGAGTCTCCAGAGAGAATGAGGAAGTGCCTTTCCCCTCAGAATCAGAGCCCAATTACTTGAAAACTGCCAGTCACAGTAGAAATTGTGGGTGTTTTCCTTCATAGCATCCTACCGTTTACATTTAAATTCTAGGTGTCCTAAATACGTTGTGAACGTGGACCAGAACTTGCAGCGCTCTGATCATCCAGCTTGCTCATATGTTCTAATGCCCCAACCCCTGGGCATTCTTACTAGATCACCTTAAAGCTGATGCAAATATTGATATTCAGCCGCTGCAAAGAGGAGATATAGTTTATATTTAGTTTTACAGCTTTAATTTTTTATTGAGCTCTCTCTTTCAGTCTCTCCTCCTCCCCTCTCTCTCTGTGTGTCAGTATGTGTGTGCGTCTGTGTGTACGTGTACGAGTGTGTGTGTGTGTGTGTGTGTGTGTGTGTGTGTGTGTCACTCATGTTCAGATGTTTGAGGAGGCCAGAAGAGGGCGTCAGATCCCTGGAGTTGAAGTTACAGGGAGTTTTAAGGTCACCCTCTGTGGCTGCTGAGAATCAAATCCAGGTCGTCTAGAAGAGCAGCAAGTGCTCTTAACTGCTGAACTCTCTTTCCAGCTTCATAATTTATGTTTCCAAGAATAGCTTTGTGCTCTCTATTAAGTCTGTGGATGCTAAGTAGCCATCTGCAAGTGCTTCTTGGATGTATGTATTTAGATAGGTTGTACACCTTCAGAGCTGAACATGACCAAGCGAAGGTCATGATCTCCTCATATAGGCCACAGGCCCTTCTTGATTGTGTCTCAAATGATGGCATTGTCATTGCTCAGTCGCTAAAGCAAGACGCTCCAAAGGTGCCTTTGATAGACTCCATCATATCCTTGCCCGTGTCCATTATCATGTACTCTAGACTTTCACCCACAGACTTGCAATTGCATTTTTATGTTTGTGTGTGTATATTTTGATACTCAACCCAGTTTTGGTCCAAACTGGGTGAAAACAGGAAGGGTAGAAATTCACTGGCTTTGTGATCTGCCGAGAGATGGCTGCATGCAGCTGGTTGTGGAGGATGGCCCGAAGCATGGGCCCCTGAGCTGTCAGCAGCTCCTCCTGCTGCTCTCGGTGGTCTGTCCTTCAAGACTACAAACTCCTTTCCTGCTTGCGTCCAGGTCTCTGCGCTCCTCACTTCGTCAGAGAGGAGGAAATGGAACATCTTTGTTCTGACAACTAGGGAAAGACTCCTGGGAAGGAACCAGGGTTAGGTTGACTTGAGCCAGCCCCCATGCTGGAAGGAGGGGTCATCGGGGCACAGGGACTGCCTCAGCAAGAGCACAGGTTTGAGATTTGCGGGGAAAGACTTCTCTAAAACTAGAGGGCGCACTTGACAGACAGGCATGTAACTAATTCTCTATGCTTAAATTTCCTTTACATTGAAAAAAAAAAAAACGTTTGAAAAATGGTAATAAACAGAAGTGCTGGGATCTGAATTTTACAGCGGTGGAGTCCGACGCTGTGTCAGCCTGCGGTACCAGGTTAAGCTAGGCGACTTCTTGGAACAAAACTTCAATAGCCTTTTAACTCCAGGGCATCCTGACTTCCCTTACCATTTGCACCCATTTATCTGTGTGAAGCACTTCTGTGCAACCGAAGCAAAATATGCACACGCAAAAGAGGTTTCCTCAGATAATGACCAGGGGTGCTGCTGTGACAGCAGCTGTCCCCTGTCGCTTCTGAGTCTCTCACAAACAAGACAATGCCCACTCTCCTTTACGGACTTCATGGTAAGCACATGGCACGTGATTTGATTCACGGACTTATGTGGTAATAAAATACCACTTTCAGTTGCTTTGTTTGGTCAATGTGCTGGTCGCTTTCTGTCAGCCTGACACAGATCTAGACATGTCTGGGAAGACGGAACCTTAATTAAGAAAATGCCTCCATATGATCAGCCTGTAGGCAAGCCTGTGGGGGTGTTGTCTTGATTACTTCTTAATTGGGGGGGGGGAGGTTCATTGGGCATATGCTGTCCCTGCACTGTGTAAGAAAGCAGACTGAGCAAGCCACGAGGAGCAAGCCAGCGAGCAGCACCCCTCCATGGCCTCTGCATCAGCTCCTGCGTCCAGGTTCCTGCCCTAAGCTCCTTCTGGACGGTCTGCGAACCTGGAAGTATAAGCAAAATAAACCCTTTCCTTCCCGAGTGGCTTGCCTTCCTGAGTGGCTTGCCTTCCCGAGTGGCTTGCCCTCGCTGTGTTTTATCATAGCGACAGACGTGCTAATTAAGACAGTAGAGGTTCATGGGGAAGTCAATGTGTGAATTCCCCTGTCTTTATATCGAGAGTGGCCTTTGTTATTTTCTTGCAGTTTTGATGGTAGCTCTTCTGTGTGGGAGCTAAAGGTTGATGAGAGCTCGTTCTGTTGTTGTTGGTAAGACATGACTTTTTATTCTTTCCCAGGGCGGTCTTGAGATTTCGGAGTCAATCATTCTGTTCCAGCCTCATGAGTAACAAGAGCTTCAGAAATGCACCACCACACTGGCTCTGTGTGTGTGCTGCAGGCTGGCTCTCACTGTGCAGCCCAGGCTTTGCCACCACACCAGGCTTTCATGGTGGATTTGACTTGTATTTCCCTGAGAATTGGTGATATTAAGTCTCTTAGAGCACCTGTTGGCCATTTGTATCGTGCTATAATGTAGACTGGATTTTCCACGTGAGGACTAGACTATGCGTACCTTGCACGAGGACACTCTAGTGATATCTTGAAGTGTTTCCCTTATGCTTTCTTTTAGAAATTTCTATTTGGGGATCTTACATTTGGACTTTGATTCATTTTGAGTTGAATTCTGTATATGATGAGAGCTAGAGATCCAGCCCAGAAAGGGGAACTGTCCCTTTGCTGAAGAGACTGTCTCTGTCCAGCATTTTTGTCTGTTTGCTTGTTTTTTTTGTTCTGTTTTGTGTGCCATTGTTGAGGATGGGCCAGCTTAGACACAGATTTCTTTCTAGGGCGCTATTCTGTCCCACAGGTCTTCATTTGTCTGCCGGGAGCCCTCAGTTAAACAGCTGCACCTCATATCCAGTGCAACATTTATCTGCGTACGAACGGACGACAGGTTTGGCCTGCGGGTTAGGCTAGAGATCACTGTCCCTATCTCTGAACACTTTCTATCAAATGCTTACATCAGGCTGTGGTGATAATTTCGTAACTTTGGTTTCCTTAAAAACACAGAAAAGTTCTAGGAACGTTTTTGTTTTAACCCCAGGTGTGGGTTATAGGGCTGCTTTGTAGCAGCTGACGATGATTTGCCTCTTGCTTTAGCAGAGGCCTGGTTTTGCCAGCTGCAGATAGTTTCTGTGATTTTGTGGTGATCAGAAATAATTCTGGGCACTTTTTAGAGGCCCTGAGAGGTGTGCTGACATGGTTGTCGGTTTCTGTTGGTTGCGGTTTGTTAAACCTGGAGGCAGGAGCTGATGCAGAGGCCATGGAGGGGTGCTGCTCACTGGCTTGCTCCTTGTGGCTTGCTCAGCCTGCTTTCTTACACAGTGTAGGAGCACTGTAAGCTCCTGACACAGTCCCCAGTGAACTGCCCCCCTCCATTAATTAGTAATCAAGACAACACCCCCACAGGCTTGCCTATAGGCCAATCATATGGAGGCATTTTCTTAATTAAGTTTCCCTCTTCCCAGATATGTCTAGATCTGTGTCAGGTTGACAGAAAGCGACCAGCACATCTACTAAGCAAAGAAGAAACAACAAGAGGATATTAGATATCCTGATGGTGAAGGTCAAACTTGCCCCAAGGAGCTGGGCACTCCTAATCAGCAGGAAGTAGTGTAACGATAATGCCGTCCCCTTTCTGGCCCCTGACTTTATTCAAGGGTCCCTTTCCTTTTCTCTCCATCCTTTTTTCTTTTTCTTTTCTATCTTGTGTTAGGGGTTGAAAGGCTGGGGAAAGGCTGGAGGAGGGCTGAAGAAAGAAGACTCCACAAAGTGTCACACGACAGTTACACTGGGCTACCCAAATGAGGTCCCCGAACCCCAAGAGGAAGAGGTGAACATGACCAGCAGCTGTTCTGCCACTGGGGCATCTAACTCGAAACTAAATATTTGGCCACATTTAAATGGAAACCCACCCATTTGAAGCTTGCAGTGTTTTAGAGTGCTCCCAAATACAGTCCATGTTTGCTGACAGATTTTCTTATGCAACAGACTCTCTTGGTCAGTGAACGACAGCTAACCCTCCTTCCGACCCACGCACTGCATAAGCATGAGGTTTAAAGTAGGCATCCTAATTTAGTTCAAATTGATACTTCTTTTTCTCTTCTCGAAATAGCTGGATCCGCCAGTTCTCCTGTACTGGCCTGAAAAAAATATATCATTATTTATTACTAGCTGAAAACCATCCTCATTAACTTGATTAATCAAATGCTTCTTTTAAAGATGGATTGAAACACAAAATATCCAGTCTGGGTCCACAAAGTGAAGAGATAATTTGACTCTCAAGACAAGGCTGCTGTGCGAGGCAACATCACACTTTCTTCAGAAAGCCATCAAGTAGCGTCTGCCTCCCCCATGTACTGTTTTGTCTTTTTAGCAAGAAATGATGATTTCCTCTGAAGTGAATGTGCTTTCCTTAAACATCAAGCACCCTCAAATTCTAACACAGGGGGGTCTGTGTTATACGTACAGAGAAAATTCATGGCAGAGTCAAAAGCTCTCAGGGGAGCCTTTCATTTAAGGCACTGGTCATTTTTTTTTTCTGCACCATGATTGTGGATATGGAAGCCAAGAGACCTCAAGTTCTTCCGTTCTTCTGGAAGGAGATTAAAATGGACAGTTATACACCCTGAAATGTAAATAGCGCACAGAATTGTAGAAGAGTTAATTTGAATTTATTCCTTCTTAAAATGAGAATGTTAGTTGAAAGTTTTCTTTTTCAAAGTATAAAGAATATTGCCATGGAATTCATTTCCTTCATGTGATTGATACTTAAAGGCGGCGAGAGTCATATATTTATGAGGTTCGTGTGGCGTGTGGACTTTTTAACATCCCCCTTGAGCGGCCTCTCTCATGATGAGAAGAAACATCAGCAAACACTTCGTTCTTAACTTAGGCTAATGATGCTTTCTGGATTTTGTGTTTACTGTGCTTGAGATGTTAGATTTGATGTTTAAAGAGTTCTGAGTTGGATTAAATTTCAAATGCTAGACTTGAAGCTTCTTTTTTTCAAAGGAGCGATGCTGTTTCATTAATAGTTCATGGAAACTTACGTCTTGAAAAGCTGATCTGGTGTGCTTCAGAACCCACTGCTGGTCATTAGACACCGTGCCACTGACAGCCCTGATGGGATGTTGAAATCTGTTTTGTTTTCTGGTTTGGGGCCGGGAGGGGCCTTGGCAGAATGTCTCCTGTGTGACGGCCAAAGACAGGCTTCCCCTCCCCAGGGAATCAGGCAGTAGTTAGAGAGCAGCCTTTAAGGGCCTCGTGGATGCCCCTCCTGAGGGCCACAGGAATGCTCTGCTCACAGCTCAGTCCTCTCTTAATGAGGCAGGAGGCCTGAGAGACTTTTTAGAACAGGGTCCCTAACCAAAATGGTCAAAAGGGTCCTTGACCCTGACGTGGAAGATACGAAGCACCAGCATTTAGAATTTATCCCACTGATGCAGAAAATTTGTTTTCTGAGAAGATGGGTACAGGGGCCAGGACTCCTGCACCCCAGGGTCCCCATCGACAAGCTGGGGTGCAGGAGTCCTCAGTGCCAGCTGCCCAACCTTTCGGAGACTGGAAAAGTATAGAGCCACCGCTCAGATAGAAAGGGGGCAGTGTAAGAGGCCCAGGAGAGAACAGGTTAATGTGTCAATAGTTAATGTTTCAGTCTGCAGGACAGCTGCAGGTGAGTTTAACCCTGCGAACGCATCCCTGCAGTAAGAGATCTGCTAAGGGTTGCTCTTTGACCTTCAGCCCGTCCATCCATTTCCCAGATTTTAAGAGCAAAAACATCAGCATTTCTTTTCTGTTGCATTTTTTTTTCCTGATTACAAAATTATTTATTTTGTAGAATATTTGGAAAATAGAAAATATTACAAGGAGATAAAAATAATTTTATAAAAAGTAATTTTCTTACTCGCCCAATAAATAGAAATGTAAAGATTAATATGACTACGTGAACTTCTTTCCCCTGCATGTGGATTTTTAGTCACATGACCCTGACTTTATTGTGTTGTGTACAACTCCTTATTAAATTTAATCATGTTCTGTGACCATTTTTTCATGAACTGGATATTCAAAAAATGTAATTTAAAGTGAAGCCATAGTTTCAGAGCATGGAGCGTGTTTGTTCTTTCCCATTATGAAGTATTCATTGCAAATGATTGTAGAAGCCAGGAAAAGAAGAAAGACAAAGTCAGTGATAAGTCTATTATAAGAATCCTATCTTCCTACCGTTTCTTAGGCATCTCAAGCCTCTTTATGATGTGTGTGTGTGAGCGTGAGTGTGTGTGTATGTGTTGTGCATGTTTGTGAATGATCATGTGTGGTGGTTTGAGGAAGAATGTCCCCCACCGGCTTGCATAGGTGAGTGCTTACTCACCAGGGAGTACTCCTTGAGAAGGATTAGGAGGTGTGGCCTTGTTGGAGGAGGCGTGGCCTTAATGAAGGAGGTGTGACCTTGTTGGAGGAGGAGTGGCCTTGATGGAGAAGGTGTGGCCTTGATGGAGGAGATGTGGCCTTGATGGAGGAAGTGTGGCCTTGATGGAGGAGGTGTGTCACTGGGAGTGAGCTTCCAGGTTTCAGAAGCTCAGGCCAGGCTGAGCATGACTTGCTCTCCCTCTCTCTGTGTGAGGATCAGGACGTAGCTCTCAGCGGCTTCTGTAGCATCACCCACCACTGCCATGCCACCCACTGTGACGATGACCAAGCCTCTGGCACTGTGAGCCAGCCCCCAGCTGAAGACTTCCTTTTATACCA
Organism: Rhombomys opimus; assembly: GCA_010120015.1. NCBI lineage: Eukaryota > Metazoa > Chordata > Mammalia > Rodentia > Muridae > Rhombomys > Rhombomys opimus. The sequence continues at coordinate 6,167,552 of REGO01000056.1, read as the reverse complement.
GTTGCCTTGGTCAGGGTGTCTCCACACCGTATGTAGGCACACACGTGTTCCTGTGTGTGAGGTGGGTGTCAGTTCTGCTCGGGTGCCATCCGCTGTGTTTTCCAGACAGGCCCTCACCTTGACCAGGTGCTAGCCAACGCCCCTAGGGATGCCCCTGTCTGTAGCTCCCTGATAGGATCGGAAGCTTGTACCCCTGTGCAGCGTACCCTGACTTTTTATGTGGGTTCTGGAGGTGAGCTCGGGCTCTCGTGCACGCAATATCTTCGTCTTCTGTGCTAACTCCCCAACCCCATATTCTACTTATTTTATCAGTTAATATGACATGCAAAGTTTATTGTACATACTAACGCTAGACTTGTGGTTTAAAGTGTAGAGTCTGCATTTACAATTGATTTTTCAGTGTGATTATGTAGATAAATACTTGTGTTTTACAGTTCACACACCATCTATGGAGACATTACTGTGTGCCGGATGACAGGCGCACACGTGTGAGTGGAACAGCTCACAGTAGGAGTGTGCCGGATGACGGGCGCACACGTGTGAGTGGAACAGCTCACAGTAGGAGTGTGCCGGATGACAGGCACACACGTGTGAGTGGAACAGTTCACAGCAGGAGTGGTACGGCAGCCTTGCCTGAGTTTATGTGCACGCTGATAGGTTTCGATGTTTTCTGTGTGAATGGCCACACTGCAATCCGTTTTTTTGTCATTTATTTGTACCTCATTCAGCTAATCGCTTATGTACCGAGACTGTTGCCATTTCTTCCTTGAGATTATTATGATAAAGATCCCTCCTTAACTCTCTTTTTCACATCTTAACACTATTTGTCTGTGACAACCTCCTAGAATGCAGCCCCATCACTTGAGAGTCCCCATGAAGCTGCAGCCTCCCCCACAAGCTTACTCTCATAGCAGACAGGCCAGCACAGAAGCCCACAGCTGGGGGGTGCCCAGGCCTGGCTGACACATGTACACCCCAGTCCCTTCGCTGAAGTTTTGGGGGTCATCATGGAAGCGTGACGTGGAAGGGGAAGGGCTGTAAGAGCCACAGGACCAAGAGGTGTGCTGCAACATAGCGCCTTCCATAATGGAACCCAAACAACATGGTTGCCTAATGAAGACCTGTACAAAGACTGTATCAGTTAGTGTTATAGTGCAGACGAGGGCAATCTTGCATGGCTCCACTCCTACCCAGAGCAGTGCAACACAGGCTGAGAGTTAGTGTTCTCCAGGGTAGGTCTTCAGACCCCAAGCGGCCAGCCATAAGCAACACAGGTTGAATTCACTCACACATACATGGATGCATGCATTAGTATACTGTGTAAACTGTTTCTGCTGCATATAGAACACACACACACACACACACACACACACACACGACAAAGAAGAGGCCATGAATTCTGAAGGAATGAGAGACACAGAGTCGGAGGAGGTATAGTGGGAATGGAAATGAAGTTAAAATAGTACTTGTTTATGAAATTCTAGAAAATAATAAATGTAAAAATACGTAGGGCTGGACGCTGGCGAGGTGACTCGGCGGCTAAGAGTGTGGGCTGCTCTTATAGAGGACCCGTTTGGGTTCCCACCTCTCATGTCAGGCGGCTCACAACCCGTGTCACTGCAGCACCATTATCCGATGCCCTCATCTGGTCTCCGTGGGCACGCTTACACACACTCGACCCCCTCCTGAAATTAAAAATAAACTAAAGAGTATGTATTTAAACTTTTCAATTTATTTCCAAAATACCAATTTTCAGTTCTAATAGCAATGTAAGTACCATTTCACCATGAAAAACAAACAAACAAAAAATGGGGTATCGTTGCCATTTTAATTGGCCATGTTCCTTAAATATTTATTGACCAGTTACAGTATTTTGCTGAAAACTTATTTTTATTTATTGGTCTTGAGTCATATGGACTTTTCACAATATTAAAGATATTAACTGTGTTTCTGCTGCATATAATTTTTAATCTGTCGTTTGACTTTGATTTTATTAATTGTATTTTTCCACAGTTAGAAGTTGTATATTTTAATGTTTTCAAATCTACCAATTTTATATTGTAGCCTTAGGTTTTATGTCACAAAGTACAGCCTATCCTGTCACTCATGAATTACATACACTTGAACTTTATGTAATTTTATTTTAAATTTTACATTGTTAATGCAAGTAAAAATTGATAATTTTGATAAATAATAAAATGTGAAGATTAACTTTCTATTTTTAACTCGGCAGGCACTTTGTATTGAGCCACAGACCCTTTGTACATGGACCAGAGGTGTGAGCTTGTCTGGGCCTCAAGCTTCTAGAAGGTGCTTGGGATGTTGCTCATTTCAACATCAGGACACACACATTCTCCTTCCTTCCTTCCTTCCTTCCTTCCTTCCCTCCTTCCTTCCTTCCTTCCTCCCTCCCTCCCTCCCTCCCTCCCTCCCTCCCTCCCTCC
>REGO01000056.1:6152949-6165026 GCA_010120015.1 Rhombomys opimus | reverse complement strand
TCCTTCCTTCCTTCCTTCCTTCCTTCCTTCCTTCCTTCCCATCCTCCTTCCTTCCTTCCTCCTTCCTTTGTTCCTTCTTTTTCTTTTCATTTTTCGGTGTTTCCCTGGAATTACCTTCTGGTTTCCTCCTTCCCTTTATTCAGTTCCAGTCTTACTTTATATAGTCTTTTAAAATTTGATATTTGATATTGAAAATAAAGTTTTTATTTTTTTTAAATTTCCAAGCATATTCTTTTCTTTCTTTTCTTTCCTCTCTCTCTCTCTCTCTCTCTCTCTCTCTCTCTCTCTCTTTTCACTTTCTCCCTTGAAGATCAAACGCAGGTCTTTGTGTGTCAAGGCAAGTGCCACACTGCTGAGCCACACCAAGCGCTCCTCCCCTCATGTTACTTTCTATTTTTGGATGATATGTTAGAGATTTTAGAGTTTATATTTTTAGGTTGGTGAAGATTTCTTTGCGGTCTTAATATGCCATTAACTTTCATGTGCATTTTACCAGTTTTGAAAAGATGTGGGAACTTGTGGGCCTATCATTCCGGTCTGCTAACTTTCCCCTCATCTGTGCTTTTAAGCCTCTTTATTCTTTCCCATTGCAACCTGAGGACAGCCCTCCGTTTCCTACTCCAGGACATTATTCTCATTTCTGCCTCGTTGCATTTGGATTGATAAGTGTTAGTATTTTAAATGCATAAGACTTTTATTGGATAACTGCCTGCCATTTTCCCTTTATGAAAGAGAACTTCTGCTCAGCACCCTGCAGAAACCAGTGTCCTAGTTTAATCATTTTCCCGTTGCATGTAGGAAATGCCTACTTGAGGGCTTTCTTCCCTTCTCAGATCTCCCTTTCTTCATTTCTTCCTCATCCCTTCTCCTCATCCCTTATCACTCTGCTTCCTCTCTAGGTACCTCTCCTGCTGAGACATTTTTTTAATTTTTAAAGTTTTATTTATTCATTTTATGGTTGTTTTACCTGCATATATGTATGTGTACCGTGTGTGTGCAGTGCCCACCGAGCCTAGAAGAGGGCGTTGGGTCCCTTGGAACTGGAGTTACAGATAGCTGTGAGCCACCGTGTGAGTTTTGGGACCCAAACCTGGATCAAGAGCATTCTCTGCTCTTCTCCCCTGAACCAGTTCTCCAGCCTATGAATCCGTTTACATGGTGGCTCTCTTCTTAAGATAGGGTCTGGCTGTGTACCCCAAACTGACCTTACACTCACAGTGCAATTGTCCTGTTTATGCCCCCCCCCCCCAAGTGCTGGGATTTTAAGTGTGTGTGCTACTACAGCTGGCTGTACTGAGCCTGTCTAAATGTCCTCACGTAAGTCAAAGACAGTTTGGATTTAGGGCCGGGGGAAGACTGTTTGTTTCAGTCACATAACTGTGCTGGCCAGTTTTTGTTTTTGTTTTTCATCAACCTGACACGAGCTAGGCCCATGTGGGAAGAGGGATCCTCCCTCAGCTTAGCCTGTAGGTAAGTCTGCAGGGACATCTTGGTGAGTGACTCTCACGGGAGGTGGGAGGTCTAGCTCACCGGGATTAGGGCCACCCCTGGCAAGCTGTCCTGGGAGGTGTAAGAAACGCTGCTGAAAATGGGCCTGGGGAGCAAGGCGGTATGCAGCACCCCTCCACGGCCTCTGTGTCAGCTCCCACCTGGGATCCCTGCCCTGCCTTTGGCTCAAGACCTTCCTTTCTGCTCCAAGTCAGAAATAGCTTTGCTGGTGTCTGCTTCCCTCTCGGCTCTGCTCTAGCTGTTTCCCTGCCTTCCTTTTGTGCTTGAAGTCCTCGGAGTTACCTCAGACGCTGGGGAGTGTCAGTGCAATGCCTTTCACAGGCTCCTCCTTTCCCTGTGAGGATCATGCTCCCAGGGTCTGAGGCAGCCTGTGGCAGCCTTGGGAGGCCGGTCTAGGATGGAGACAGGCCTTTTCTCTTCTGTTGTGCTCCTCCGAGAGGCACCCAGCCCAGGTTGTCTGTCTTGTTGGAATTCCGCCTTCATGTCTTCGCACGGCTCTCTCTGGGGAAGAATTATGGGTTAAGGGACCCCAGAACAAGGATTTTCTTCCTGTGCAGGCTGCCAATGACTGGCCTGCTGCCCCAGGCCTTCACTCCCTTCTCGGTTTCTGTGCTTTTGACTCTCATAAGTCCTTTGTTCTTAGAACAGAGAAACGAGATGGGAGAGGAAGTTTCTGACACTTCCTTACCAACTGGATAGCCAAATTACAGCTACGTGTGCATCTAAGACCTTTGCTCTCATAGGGGAGATGGGTTGGGGGGATGGGCTGGGGGGATGGCTCAGCAGGTAAAGTGCTGTTGGACAAGTATGAGGACGTGAGTTCGGTCCTGACAAACCATGTGAACAAGCGGGAGGAAGTCGGATGTAGTGGCTTGTGATCTTAGTGTTGGGGCCCTGACACATCATGCCACCCAGGGCTCTCAGGTCAGCCAGCCTGCCTGACTGGTCTAGAAGCGACTTCTGAGACTGACTTCCTGCGTGCGCGCGCGCGCGCGCGCGCGCGCACACACACACACACACACACAGACACTGGTACACGCACACGAACACACACTCAAGAACACACAGACGCGAGCATGTGCACACACACACACTCACACGCACACACGGATAAGAGAGGACTCTCACAGCACAAGCCAGGAGTCAGGGGTTTAGTCACGGAGACTCCATTCTAAGAGAGCAGCCCCGTGCCCCTGAGAACGCACGTTTGAAGGGTGCCTGCGGGTACTCTCTCAAGAATAGCATGACAGAGAGGAGCCCTCTGCTGCGGTCACCAAGGCTGCGAGCCATTGCCCCCGTGCTTAGGATTTGCACAAGCGCCTACTGCTGGGGCGCGGCACTGTCACCAACTGAGACAGTTCCTGTGTGTTTGTTCACGGCGTAACCTTTAGATTAGGGGAAAGCGGAAGAGGAAACATGACATTTATCAGCCCCGGAGCCGCTAAGGGCTGTGAGCAGGCGGAGGTCAGTGTCCCGCTTCCTGGCTCTTTGGGCTTGGGAGGGAAACGATGCAAACTGCTTCTCGGCGTTTGGATCAGTGAAGAAATGCCACGAGCGCTCAGCTCACGGTGGTTAGCGCTGTCTTTTAGGAAGCAGACGAGAAAGGAAATCAGGACGACGGCGGCCCGTTTGCTGGCTGAGCTCTTCTCGGTGAAGTGTGCAGGAAGCGCCTCCGGTGCCCTCGTCAGGTTGCGTCAGCCGGTCCCCGCTTTCCGTGGGTGCTGCGCTGGACAGATCGGAGCAGGTTCCCCTCACCTTGCTCTGAAGCCAGGCAGCAGGTGTCTCCGTGCTTTCCTCCCCAGGGCCGCCTTCGATGCCAGTGTGGGGCTGTCGTGACCCCAAGGTCAACCCTGGGTCTGCCAGTGTGGTATGAGGCCCAGCGGTTGCTGTCCTAAGTGTCTGTCATCTGGGTGGACCAGCGTGCTCCCCAGGAGTCCCGAGAAAATCATGCCCTGTTTCCCGTTGCGAAGCTGGGCAAATTTCCTGCTTTTCTTTGTGCTAAGGATTTCCATTTTATTTTACAATTACTTTTTAAAGATTTGTCCATGAGCGTGAGTGTTTTGCCTGGGTGGATATGTGTGTCTCACATACATGCCAATGCTTGTAGGGGTCAGGAGGGTAGAGGTTTAGCTGGTTGTGAGCCACCACGTGGGGCTGGAAACTGGACCGGGTCCTCTGGAAGGGCAGTACGTCACATATTCTTAGCCACAGAGATAGCGCTCCAGCCCCTGGTGTCACACTCATTTTGCTTTTCCTCTCTGTCTTTGCTCACCCTCTTGGCTTCTCTCCCAAGCAAGTTTCCTCAAGGCCTTGTCCCAAGCTCTGCTTTTGGTAGAACAGAACCCAAGCGAAGAGCATGACCTTAAAAGTCTACATAAGGCAAACAACGGTTCAGATAGGGAGAGGCACGCCACAGCAATCTCGACTCTATGAGGAACGGTTGGGGGGTCAGCCAGAAATCTCGTGTCTACCACTGACCCCAGAGGAATCAGCACTCACAGAACAAAATCTGTTGAGGTAACTTTTGAGAGTACCCTTGGACCAGCAGCCCTGGCCACAGAGCACATCCTGAGCTTCTGAGCCATGCTGCTGTCTCCTCAGAACATTAACAGTGGCCCTATAGGGAGCATTTGTAGTTGTTGAGTGCCTTATAAAAACACAAGCATCTTAAAGGAGTGAGAGTGAAGGATTAATGACAATGACACATCTGTCACCTTTGTCCAAGCTCTCACTGTCCTTGTTATGTATACTTATTTGTATAGTTTCAGTGGCCATTATTTACACAATTCCATTCTGTTTGTGAATTGCTCTCAGAGGCTCTGAGATGCTGGTTCATAACCACAAATCCCTAAAACAAAACAAAACAAAACAAAACAAAAAAAAAAACATGCTTTCTCTTTGCAAGCAGTTTTTACTTTTGTCATCAGTCAGATCATTCAGAGCCCAGTTTAGAGGATAATTTAGAAAGGAATTTAAAGCTAATGTTACAAACTTAGCTCTTTAAAACAAAACAGCTGGCTTTTGTTTTCTTGACATTAAGAAGTTAGGATGGTCAGCTTTGTATTACTGTGACAAATTGCTGAGATTGTCAAGCTGGACGGAGAGACAGCTAACCTTGGCACAGCAGCTCAGGTGGCTCTTGCGGCCTTTGGGTGGTGATGCAGGGCCTGATGGCAGGGGGTAATTCTGCCCTGGCGAATCAGCTGGGGAACGCCAGACACAGAGCAGAGGCACTGCGTGGATGTTAAAGGAAGACTTCCCAGGTTGGCTTTCATGACATGGTTGGTGTCTGTGTCATCAGAGAGACACCAATCTGGGTGCCTCAGCAGTTACAACTTGGCCCAAAGCCTGGGTAATTCCTGGAGAAGTGTTAACGGTCAGTGTTGGGGGTTCTGACACTGGCCCTCAAGATCTGGTTGCTCCCTGGATACACCTACCCTTGCTGTGTAAACCTACCTCATTGGTTGATTGAACGGCCTGTTCCCGAGCAGGGCAGAATGGGGTAGGCGTGGCTAAGTTTCCTGGGGTTTAGAGGACAGGAGAATCATGGGAAGGAGATGGACAGGAAGAGTGGAGGCAGAAGAATGCCACGATAGGTTAGGTAGAGAAGGAACCATGTGGGCTGGGAGGAAAGACTCTAATAATGGCAGGGAAAGGCCCAGATGAAGAAGCAAGTATTTATAAGATTATGGATGGAAGATAGGAGGATTAAGGTGGATGGCATTGGATGGGAGCTGGGAGATGGATGGCAATGTTATTGAGACAGAATAGGTGAAATATCTGCCCTGCCCAAGGTAAATAAGGCAATTATAAAAATCTAACAGGTGTCTGTGTCTTACTACTTGTGATAGCAGGTTAAAGAATACCACCATGATAGATAATGTTAGGGCTAATAATAAATAATATATAGCCCCAAATTCCTTTTTTTATTTTCTATCTTCTAGTGTGGTCAGTCCACACTAGAAGATAGAGGAAGAAGGATCAGCAGTGGCAACAACAAGGCAGGTGAACTTGCCAGTTAGAGAGAGGCCCAAAAGAGGAAAAAACCTAGAGTTCTCCTTCTTCCTCTTCCTTTATCTGGGCTGAGCATGGGTCAGCCCACATCATGTTAGGCCATAAAGACACACATACACACAGGCAAAGGGACGTTACACAATCCTTCGCTGAGGTTTATTTTTTACCAGACAAGTCTAGGTGGTGTCAAAGCTCCCCATCACAAATGGTTGAAAGGAACAGGGAGGAGGGAGAGTCAGGGAGAGGGATCAGGGATCCACACTTGTCTTCAGGGGCATTCTTCCAATAACCTCAATCCTTAAATTAGATCCCACCTCTTCCGGTTTCTACCACCGCCCGAGAGCACCAAGCTGGGGCAAGCCTTCAGCACACCGGCCTCTGAGTGCCAATACTGTCCTTATTTGTATTGGACGTTTATAAACCTATCCAGAACATTTCACGAAATCACAGTTCAAAATATACTTAAAGCGGCCAGGGCATTTTTGGGGTAAGAGTGACCTGCGAGGCAAACACTGACCCTGCCATATGTTAAAAAATGGTCATCACATCTATTTTTTTCTGGATATAAATGGAAAGCTATAGTTGCTTATGTTGCTAAAGCTCATTCTCGTCCTACTCTGAAGCCTCATTTGCTTTGTCTCATCTCTTTTTAATACACAGTTTTTTGATTGAGGGTTTTTTTCTCTACTCTGCCCCTGGAATCTTGAATTATTGTGGCCAGTGCTGGGCAAGCAGAAACTATATTCTTAGTCTTTATATAATTTGTTATAAATGTATGTCTTACCGAGATAGTGAAGAAGACAAATTGAAGACAAACTGTTATTTTTAATTCAAATTATTAAATTATATACGCAACAGATTTTATAAGCAGAGCATCACATTTTAATGACTTCCAATGTTTGTCATAAATATATTTTCTCACCTTTACTTTTGTTCATTTTGTCTCTTCAATAATAGGTGGACACATTCCGTTCATTTGCTGACAAAGTCTCTGTCAAAATAGCCGAAGGGATATAGGAAATCCTACAATATTCTGACAAGCTAAGAAGGAAAAATTTAGACCCCTTTTTGGTTAGGTCAAAGACAGCAATTAGAAAAATAGCCCATAAGCTCATTCTGTGGAAAGCTGTTCTCCCGGGGCTGTGTCTGTCAGAGCCAGGCTGCGCTGGGAACGCCGCGTTAAGGCACACTGAGAACTTACGATTTCCACAGGTGTGAAGCTGTGCAGGTGACTTCAGACTCGACTGTGTCAAATGTCAGGCTTAATTAAAAGGTGTTCCTTTCGAATTCAGATCTAAAATTAGATGCAAGAATTCATTACCTTTCCCCACCATTCTTGAAAAACTATACATTGTGCCTGGAGATTTTACTAAATAGCCTAAGCCTCCGAGGCATGCTTTTCCCCCCATTTGAAAATAAGGAGAATAACATTTCACAGGCAGTGTGTGCAAAGACTCTGCTACAGAGAGACTCCAGGGTTAGGCGGGGCAGTTATAGGTTGGCTGAATTCTAATTCTAAGGAGAATAGGTTTGATTGGTTTGGTTGGTTGGTTTTTTCCCTTTAGTTTCTCAGTTTAAAGTTTGCTGGACTGCGTTGCTGAGGGGAGGTGACAGCCCTGACCGGCTAAGCCACTGTCTTGTCGTTACCTCCGGAACTGCTCGTTGCTCCGAAGCAGAGTCGTGGTTGTATGAAGCGTCACAGCAGCTCTGCTGGGATTGTTGCCTTACCCGTACTCACAGCAGCATAATTCCTTAGCCTGGACGGTGGCTGAGTGCTCATAGGTTCAATTACCAGTCAAGCATCTGAAGGTAACACTTGAGTGTATGTTTTCCTGAAATGCAAAGTAAGGGCACTAATGGTTAATAACGCAGAGCTGAGATTTTAGTCATCAGAGGCTGAAACACAGCTAGATCTTGTATTCAATATTCAACATTAAGACTTTCTATACAGATGAACTGAAAGTTCTGCACGTTAAAAATTTAAATATTGGAAAGCCATGAAAATGAATTTTCTTAAAAGGAACAAAGATAAAGCACAAAAGCACGTTTTAAAACCTGGCTCTCTTCCAAGCAAACAAGCTCTTGTAAATCTCACTTTCCTCTCTCTCCTTGAGTCGTATAGCAAGATTGCCTCATTCGCCAGATTTCGAAAATAAAGGCCATTCTATGGGCTGCCAACCAAGGTCTGTGGCATGGCGCGCCACGCAAAGATGCCGTCTTTGGACGCCGCCTTGCTGTCTAACTCCTCCGCACACTATTGTGGCCGCTGTGCTCCAGCCTGATATTTGGGAAAGCTGCCCATCAGCTTGCTGGTTTCAGAAATCACACCAAAGACTTGAGGTCTTAGTGGAACTGATAAGAGGAAAGCCAGCATAAGAGCCCTTGCTTTGATGCGCCTCATAATAGCCAGCAAACCCCACCCCGGGCAGGCATGAGAGCAGAGACCACTGAGACGGACTCAGTTCTTTGGGGCTGATTATGGCTTATTGAGGCAGAAAACTTGTTCGGGTTCAAACTCTTTGAATTCCTTGTTCCCTCAATAGTGTTTCAAAAAAGAGCATTCAATGTTTCATGTCACAAAATCACCGCCAGCCTAAATTGTTCCTATTTCTCTTTTGCATATGTTGCGCAAGACTGTTCAGCCCTCTTCCGAGGCACCATAACGCTTTGATATGGGGAGCATTGCCATAACAGCCTGCATTCAGGAACTTATATTTTATTCTTCTTTTCAGTGTACATAAAAATCCCAGCTTAGTCCTTTTTTGTCTTTTCGATCCTTTGAACTCTTTCAAGCTATGATTCAAGACTTTCTGGGCTTTGACGGGGCTGGGCATTCACTGTAAACGCGGTCAATGCCTCGGTGAGACCACAAGCAAAACTCAGAGTGTCTTAAGCAGGGACCACACAACTCTTGTGAGAATTTGCATATTTTAGCATCTCTGTCAAGTGTGGGTCTCAAAGCAAAGAATTCGGTTCATTAATTTCCTTCGTTAAATATCTCGGGCCGGAGACTTCCCCGGCCACAGTATCACCTGTGTCCGAGGCTTGGGGCGTGGGCTGTGGAAGGTCTAGACAGAGGCATGAATCTCCGAGTGCGGGGCTCACCTACCCAAGCCTGGCTTGATGGTGTCGCCATGGAATAATATGTTTATTTGGCGGTTCGAGATTCCAGAATAAAGTGTTGATTCAGACACAAAAGTATATACGTCCTGAAGAGGCAAACTGCGGGCTCAAAGGGAGCAAGGCCAAAGCTGGGCTGCCGGGTTCACTTTCCAGCTCAGTAGCTGTGGTAATCCAGCTCCGCCAGCTGCTAACAAGATTGGGTCTGAAGTTTACCCCCACAATGAGATAATCAGATTACCAGCCACAAAGATCAAATAATGAGCCAGCTTTGGAGCAAGTTCAGCAGGCCCTTGAGAACACTGTGTGGCCCTTGAGGCTTGATTAAAAAATTAAATGGCTAAGGTTTGCCTCAATATTTTGCATTGGGATTTTGGGTGACTTGATGGTTCTTTTCAAGGTGCTACTCTCCTATTCGTCTGCTGGTTCGAAATGACGAGCAAAGGAGGCTGCCCCGCTGCGCGCTTGTTCTTGAGCTGGGTTTTAAATGAAGCATGCAGAATTTTTAATTTGGTGGCAGAGGGAAGACGGAGGCAAACGCAAAATCTGAAATCGTCCGCGAGCAAGGAGCTGGGCTGTCACAAAACCAGCAGCCTCTGCCTTCGCTGTGTGTCATTTTCCAGCGCTCGGCCAGAATGGATTTGGTCTTTTTCTCCAAAGGGGGGAAAAGTTTGAGAGTTTGTGTCTGGGCTGCCCTGTGCTAGCTGTTTTCAGCGGTAAAGGGATTACTCTGAGAGGCTCACAAACGCGATTGTCCCCGAGCAGATGGTGCGCACTGCTTCACCTTTGAGCAAAGTTAATTAAGCCAAGCATATTGGGCCCATAGAGAGGAAAATGTAGATGAATATTGAGCAATCAAACTCAGTGTCTCCTTTTTTCATGCCTCTGCAATGGGACACAGAATCCCATTGAAAAAGAATTATGTACAGAATCAAATGAATTCGCGTCCAACTTTACTCTCTTCCCACGTTCTAACAGGGTGCGCACCAGGTCCTCAGAAGTTTTGTCTGCGATCAATGGGCCACACTGCGGTGTCCACTAAATTAAATGAACCAGAGCAGAAGATCTCTTGTGAGATATTAAAAGGGTGAGAAGCTGTTTAATTCAAATCCTTCCGTAGAGCCTTTTCACAGCCCCCTTTCCTTGGTACAGTATAAATTATTAACTAAGTTCTTTCATCTCAGATCAATTTACAAAACAGAAACAATTACCCCTTGTTAGTGAGAATGAGCACTTCTGATAATTATGAGAGTTGTGGTGGCTTCTGTTTCCTCACAGGTCCTTGTTTACAGTCTAGTTTAGAGTTGTGTGCAGGGAAAGAAAACAGGCTTAGTCTCTGTCTGAGCAGTGGTCAGGAAGCGAACGGCCCTCTGGGTGTGAGAGGACTGAGGGTGTGTGTGTGGAGGGGGGAGGAAGATGCATTCAGATGCTCCTACCTGCTGTCCCTGCCCTCGAATGCTGCGTGCAGTGTGCAGGCTGCAGATGGATGCTCTCAGGGCTGGGTTTTGGAAGGTGTTCACTCAGCTCTCTCTCTTAATGGTGGGTCATTGTTGATGCTCAGGCTCTTCTTGGGAAGAGGCCAGAGTTTCCCTGTGGCCTCCCGCCAAGCTGAGGGCTCTGAGGCCTCTGGCAGGCTCCCGACCTTAACTCTATGTTTCCCTTCAGGATCAGAGTTCAAAAGGATAAGGTAGATGTCAGACTCCAAGGGAGCGCCATGACACAAAGAGAAAGGCCAATTTTCATCTCAATTGGACACAAAGGGGCCAGAGGAAATGACTCAGATCTTTGAAAGAAAGGGCCCAGTCTGAGGTTGGCCCAGCAGCTGGGCCACTGCACCTGGTCACGCTGTTCCCAACACGGCCATGCCCCGGCCTCAGCTCTTATCCTCCCTGCTCAGGGTGAATTCTAGCAAGGGTGCCACGTGAAGGAGGAGAGGGAGGCAGCCACTGCCAGGCAGGAGGGAGCTCAGGGCGGTCATCCAAAGCTGTCCTTGGCTGCAGAAAGGAAAAGGCCAAGCAGGAAGAGCGGCAATGATCACATCAAGCGACAGGGCCACACACTCACAGTCTGTGTTGGAATAAGACATCTGACAGGGGTGGGGGTGGGGGCGGGGAGAACAAAGGACTCAAAGGCTCAGAAATCATTAACAAAGAAAGTGGTTACCATTGCCTAATCGCTCTGAGAGGTAGGTTTTGTTTTAGAGACGTCACAGGAGGAACAAAATCTTTACTGTCTTCCTTTGGAGTGAAATTCACCAAAACTTCTCAGGAAGAAACACCAAAATCGGACACCCAGACAAGTGTGCTCCACTCCCCGCCGGCTCACGCCTTCCTTAGCTGGTGTGGTGGCGCACATCTTTAGTTGCGAGTATGACACATGTTCTCATACCCTGTGCCCGTCATCCCCTGTGGTGATGTCTCAGAAGGGTGGAAGACACTCCCCATAGTGAATGAGCTGACCATTGCATGGTCACCAGCTTAGGCCCATGACTTACTTTGATCTCCTTGCTCCCTACATAAAGCCTTTTTCTACCACGCGATTCAGCCCACACCTTACTTGTCCTCGGGGTTGTGGCAAGCTCCTTATAGTGGATGCTTTTGATGATTTGAAGGGATTTGTGTGTTTTTTTGGAATGGCCTTCAATTTGCCCCGTGTGTGTGTGTGTGTGTGTGTGTGTGTGTGTGTGTGTGGTGTGTGTTTTCATGAGCAGACTTAGATCCACCATTCGGCATCCGCCATCCACATCTGCCACCTGCCGTCCCCCATCCCCCATCCTCCTTCCTCCATCCTCCATCCACCACCCGCCATCCGCATCCTGTTGGATCCAGGGTGCCGAGTATCAACAGAACTTGTCACTATGGTGCTGGCCTTCATCAGCCAATGGAACTGTGTGCTGTTTTTCCTGTCCAGCTCTGTGCACACCCTATGTGTTTGAGGGGAAATCTATGCAAATTATTTAGAATTCTGCCTGGAGATTTGTTCAGTTTCTTTGTTCAGTCTTTCTGTAGTGTCAGAATTCTCTGATCTCTCTGGGCTGTAGTCCCATGGAGCTTCACTGTGTTGCTTCATTTCTTCCAGACTCTGATGTTTGGCACTGCCCAGCTCACTATAGGAGCACAGCACTCTCGTGACAAACCTTCAGGTTTTCATTACTCCATGCTCTGTGCTCACCCTGAATATTCTAGAGGCCTCCACCTCTACATTCATCCTAGAATCATTTCTCTAGGAATCTCTTCTTCCTTTTGTTGGAGCAAATGGTCTTAGAAGTCAAGATCTGATAATGCTGTAAATATTTTCAAAATGTAGATTGTGAAGGAGAAGGTGGGAAATCTCAAATCCATCTGCCCATCACTCCATTGATCAATTAACCAATCCATCCATCCATCCATCCATCCTCCCTCCCCCCTTTCCTCCATCCATCCATCCATCCATCC
>REGO01000056.1:6141199-6152742 GCA_010120015.1 Rhombomys opimus | reverse complement strand
TCCATCCATCCATCTCTCCCTCCCTCCATCCATCTCTCTCTCCCTCCCTCCATCCATCTCTCTCTCCCTCCATCCATCCATCCCTCCCTCCCTCCCTCCATCCCAATCTCCGGAGAGCCTATAATGTATGAAGATTAGTGCTAGACACTGGGGATAAAAATTGAAGAATAAACTTTGTAAACATGAAAATATGTAGCTGTATAGAGGCAATTACTTAGCAGTTACACCAGCATCACTCACAGTTTTGTTTTTATTTAACAGGTGTTTGCTGCATGCATCTGAGATTCATAGAGAAACATTTCTGCTCTGATGATCTTCCATGGAGTGTGGTAAGGGAAGGGGCGAAATGCGCAGTAGACAGGTGTAGTCTTACTCCACTGAAGTGAGAGCTGGAGGCCTGGGCCTGCATCCTCATTAAGGAAAGCCAATAGCACCCAAGTTCCCAAAGGCCTAGAAATGCAGCCCTGTCTCTCAGTGTGTACCCTTGTGGTGGGCATGGGAGTTCTTCAGGGTTCTGTCCATGTCCAGTGTTTGCCAGATCTCAACATTAGGGCCGGGCATGAGCAGAACACCCAGTAGCTGCTCCCAGAACCTGCTCCACCAGACAGGGCTACAATCCCTGTCCCAGAGGTCACGCCTCTGCTCACTGCTGCCACCCTCTGGAGCTGGGGCACACTACAGCCCCCTTCTGTGTCATAGGTACGGTGCTCCCTTGTGGCTTCCCTTTTTATCTAAGTACGGAACACTGTTAGTTTAAAGATTTTTAGGAGACAGACCTGACATTTCGGACAGAAGTCACACAACGTCTACGTTATAGTGAATGGATACTCACAGAAGGCTGTGACAGCAGACGGACGTGTCCATGTTCATTAACAAGCCTACAAAAGGCGGACATGCCAAGGGGTGTATTCTTCACCTCTGTCTCATCTATCTATCTATCTATCTATCTATCTATCTATCTATCTATCTATCTATCTACCTATCTATCTATCTATCATCTTTCTAATCTATCATTTGAGACAGTGTCTCAGCCCTGGCTGTCCTGGAACTCACTCTGTAGACAGGCTGGCCTCAGACTCACAGAGATCCACCTGCCTCTGCCTCTTGAGTGCTAGGATTAAAGGTGTGTGCCACCATGCCTGGCTAGGGATGTATTTAAGCACTCTGGACTCCCTATATGGTATCTCTAAACAGAAGTACCTGTGATTTGACTGATTTCAGCCCTCTCTCTCGAGGATCTAAGGAGGGGTCCTGCTCTGCTGGTCCCCAAGCTCTCTCGGTGTTGCTGTCACCTGGAAACATCCAGAAGGGACGCGGTTTCTTCCTTTTCTGTCCTTCCTTGAATTTCTGGTAGGTCAGAGTGGAGTGGCAGCTCTCAGCCCTGCCTCCTCTCTCTGCCTTGCCAGTTGCTCCCAGTCTGGGGACAGAGAGGAAATGACTAAAAACGGAGTGGAGACTTCCAACAGGGCTGTGAGGACATCTAGCCCATTTTTAGCACCTTTTAATGTGAAAATGTCTCTCAGCAGGCTTCCTCTCTCATTGTTTGTTTAGTTATATGATCAGGAAGTAGACACAATTTTCTTGAATTATTCCTGCCAGACACTAAATTACATCTCAGAGAGACAACCTTTTGATTTTTCCCCCTCGCCATTCATTTTCATTTTTGTTATCACACCAAAGCTAATACAATGAAGACATTTTCTCACTGAATGCCAGTAGAGGGAGGAAAAAAAAAAAAAAAAAAACAAAGCTAGTGCAGAGAATAAAGAAGGGCCAGGAACAGTTTGCCGCTGCGCTGGAGGGGTTTAGGCCCCAGCTTCTTAAACGTCTGCGTGGACCAGGACAAGGGCACCCAGAAACGGCTGTCCAGGCTTGGCCAGTGACACAGAGGGACCGTGATGACTGTACTTGCTTGAGGGTCTTCCTGAATTAACGGTAGGAAGGGAAGGAAGGGATCAGGGTCAGAAAGGGAGAAATTATATCCTGGTATATGACACTAGCAAGATTGATACTGGCTGTGAGCTAAAGCATGGGGAAGAAAACTGAAAACATGGCTTAACTATGAAAAAGCAACATGACTAACTCTTTCACTGGTCTCCCAGGTGCCCCTGTTACTGTTGACGTGGGGATTGCTGCGCAGCCGCGCCTGGCCCTGAACCTAGTATGGGTCGGCCTCACGCGTCTGGTCTTCCTTCCTCCTCTGCGCCAGCGCTGGGACTATAGGCATAGGCTATCACACCTAGGTTTGGGGTCACAGAAGTATCCTTTTGCCAACCTTCAAGCTCTGCCAACATGATGATCATCATCTGGCCTTCTGACCCTTTTCTAATCCAAACCACCCCAATGATAGCACTTAATTACAAAAGCAAATATATATATATTTGTATGGCATGATTCATTACTCCAGTTATTTGTCGCACTGCCTTATCTTTCCCAAACTTCATGCTTCTCCTCTCTCTCTCAAATTGTGCTTAATGCCATATAATTACAAACAGATACAAACTGATTTATTTTTTGACATATAGATGGCTCTACATATTTGACCCAAGAACAGAATGCGTTACTCAAAAGCTACACTGGAAAACTAGGGTTAAAAAAAAAAAAAAAGCTATTCCTACTTTGAACACAGAATCCTCCTCAGCTGTCTCTGGATTCATCTAAAGTTTAAATGTTTAGATTGCAAAGGTTAGCTTGTCTAGATTCTAAACATTCACCCACCGTGCAGGTAATTCCTTCAAATAACCCCAAATCCTGCCTTCTTTGGCAAGGGAGCTGGCCCATGCTCCAGGTCTGCCTGGCTTTCCAGTATGGCTGACTCCAAAGAGACTCCCAAGTGCCTTGCGAGGAACCGTGGCCTTGGCAGCAGCCATCTCTGCAGCTTCCCCAGTTTTTTCATCTGTTTCTTTCTGAAGTTAACATTGACAAACATTGTAATGGTAGGAACGCAGGCACACAGATGACCCTCAGAAAGGAAGCCCAGGCACCAAGTGCCATTTCCTAAATATTAATTATCATGACGTATACCAGCCATTCCAAACATAGGAAGGCGAACAGTGTTTAAAATGTGGTAATAAAAATGTTATTCTTAAGGTAGTTTTATGTTCACATCAAAACAGTGACAACCACCTAGAGTTGCTGTGTACTTCCTGGCTCCAGGTCTTCAGTCTCCCCCCTCCGCTGACACTCTCCCCACCCCCACCCCCGGAAAGGCGTGAGCACTTCCTGTCACATTTTCAGTTACAAATATTGTGATTGCGGTGTTGTGCACATGCCAGACACATGGACTTAGTGGAACATCCAAGGATTCACATCTCCCACCTTTTGCGTGGGTCCTGGGGTGCTCACGTTTCCTTTCTGTTTCTATTACCCTCTAATCGAAAGCAACTTAGGGAGGAGAGGGTTTATTGGGCACAGTGCACCACCAGGGAAGCGGAAACCTGTAGCCCAGATGGCCTAACTGGGGAGTGGTGCCCCCCCCCCCCGCAGTGGGCTGGTCCACTCTCCATCACTGCTGTCTCTCACAGACATGATCATCTGGGCCATCAGAGGCTCTAGGCTGTGTCAAGATAACAGTTAAAGCCAACCAGGAACCCAGGGCTCTAGACTTGTGATGCAAACACCTCTACCCACGGGGCCATCTTACCACCTGTGAGCAGACTTTTATTATAACCACTTCAGGGATATAAAAACCCATTAAAAACCAACATTCAAGGGTAGTGTTGGCCTCTGTCTGTCTTCCGCTCACACACAGCCTTTGTTGTTCACCTCCCCAGGCCTCTTATCTGAATTTGAAGTTCCCTCATCTGTATAAATTTTACTTCGTGGTTTTGCGCACCAGACTGTGACATTTCATCACGTTTTTGTCTCTACGTGAGTGGCAGACATTGTCTTGATGCTCCATCAGTAAGTTTCCTGGTCAACACTGCACTCGTGAAGAAGTTCCCCACTGCCTCAGCGGCTCCTGTTCATTTCCTGTGCCGCTATGTCTCCTTATGTGGTAACATCCGGATCTTGTTTTCGATTTTACATTCACATTTAGATCACCTCCCATCATTTTAGCAGTTAAAAGTGAGCCTTCTGCAGGTGTGCTATATGCCAAAGATCCCAGGACTCTTGTGGCAAGAGGATAGTTCAAGGTTAACTTGGCCATGCAGTTAGTTTGAGGCCAGTACACACGAGACCCTGTCTTAAAAAAAACAAAACTCACAAACTTGTTTAAAATGGCTGCTCTAAATATTTTAAACCTCTCCCACATACAAAAGTCCCTTTATCAAGAAATGGAGTTTATAGCCATGTTTGGTGCTGCAGGCTTATAGCAAGTCGGGAGGCTGGGGCTTGAGGGTCCTAAGTCCAAGGCCTATAGACGCTGCAGAGTGAGTCCAAGGCCAGCCTGGGCATCTTGGAGACCATCTACCAATATAAAGCAGAGTGAGGACTCGGTATAGCTCGGTGGCCAAGCGCTGGCCTTTCAGGGTAAGTCCCTGGGTGCACCTGCAGTACCACGGCCCGCTCCCCACCAGATCTCAGGAGTGGGGTTTGTAGCTCACAGGATGGTCACATGGCATGTTCCAGCTTGCTACTCTGCTTCTCAGGTGACGTACACTGGAAATCTGTCCCCTCTCAGAGCTGAGCAAAGCTGTTCCCTGATCTAAGACCGGAACAAGGCCGGGGAGCTGGGAGGACCCCACCTGCTAGGAATCCATTTCCAGGAAAATAATGGAGACTCACTGAGCATTACAGTCCCACCTTTGGCTTCTCATCTGAAAACCACCAGGCATTCAGGAAGCATTAATTAATTAAGCTCACCCTCAGCCCAGTGAGCGAGGTAAAGATGTAAGAGACGTGGCTATGGGAGGAGATGTGGCAGCTGTCTGGGAAGATGCAGGAAGGCAAAGGCAGGCGGTGGGGAGCTGCAGACCCAGCAACCAAACAGTGATGAAGGAATTCGGGGTGCGGCTCTGCCCTGGACCTTGGGGAGGGGAGGGCCAGGTCCCGGGTGCAGGCTGCTGTCCAGGGCTCAGTCACTCCAAGGAGTGCAGTGTGATGGCGGTTCCTGAGACCTGATGAATTTTGTTTGTTTTCAATTCTGAGTATTTTTTTTGACACTAGCTATTGATTCTTCATGTTCAAACCCCATTTCTTCTTCTTTTGAGGAATGACTAGATTGAGGCAGAACACTCAGCAAAGTACAAACCCTTCAGAATAAAACGTCTAATTCTGGTATTGACAAGATTTCTCCTGATTGCTCTCTATTTTTGTTTTGTTTTGTTTTCTCATCTGGAGGGGAGAAAAAGGCAGCGATAAGCAAAAAAACTAATTAATGGTGCCCATATTGTAAGAGGAAAATTTAAATGTTTACCCATGTAAAGTTCCAGTTGGTAAAGGACACAGTTAGGGTGATCTAACTGTTTTGACTTACACATAGTAATTGCCCGTTTTATGACTGAATTATTCTTTTTCATCTGAAAAACCTCAGGCATAGAAGAATTTTCCATTTTAAGAGCCTCAATTATTATTTTTCACCCATAAAGAGCTAATGATATGGGCTTAAGTTAAAAGATGGATGGTAGGCCCAGAGAGTAATTATTATTTCAGCCATAAGAAAAAACAAAAAACAAAAAACAAAAACACCAATTGTTTCTACATAATGCCAAGAACCTCACATATTATACTCTTTCTTCACCTTAAATGATACACTTATTAAATGATAAGTAAAACAGCTCTGCTCTGCCATATTTTTCCCTTTGTATTTTCAGAATACACACACACACACACACACACACACACACATATATACTTGCATGTCTAGAAGTTGAAATCATGGGTGTGTGTATTTTTGATTGTTATCCTAGTTTCTTTTCCCATCTTTGTGACACAGGACTCCGATAAAAGCTTCTCAAGGAAGGAAGGTTCACTGGGCTCACAGAGGAAGTCCCAGAGGCAGGAAGGTGAGGCATCAGGTCACTGTGTCCACAGGGATGAAGCAGAGGTGTGCGAATGGCTCGTGTTCAGCTCACATTCTTCCTGTGTATAGTGTGGGATCCTAGCCCGGGGAATGTGCTCCCCACGGTATCTCAATAACAGGCGTGCCCAGCAGCCTCTCTCCAAGGCTTTTCACACCACCTATCGTCGACAGTTAGGACTGAGCGTCAGAAATACAGACATATAACTTGAATCTATTCAGATGGTGTTGTACCACCTACCTATGCAGCGCTATTTATGCAGCCTTAGAAATAACATGATCTGGATTTGCAATTGTTTTTTTTTTTAAAGAATAAAATGTTTTCCTCTGTGCCCTCCTGACTTTTAAAGCAGCCGTTGAGAAGTGTGCTGCTGTCCTGCTTGCTTTGCCTCTTTGCGAGTGACTTGCTGCTTCTCTCCTGCAGCCCTTACTGTTTCTTCCTCGTCCGCATACTCGGCTTCTTAACTGTAATATGACATGGGAGGCTCTCTTCTGGCCTTTAACTTGGGTTTCCTGGTGCTTCCTGTATCTGGCTGGCCATCTCCTCCCCTGGATTTGAGAAAATTTTGCTGTGATTTTATTGAATATATTTTCTATGCCTTTGGCTTGCATCTTTTCTTTCTTTTCTATGCCCATATTTGTAGATTTGGTGTCTTATGATGTCTCAAGGATCTTACACGTTCTATTCATATTTTGTTATTATATTAACTCCTTTGGATGTTTTAAGTCATTTTGCTTGACTTTAAGACTTAATATTCTGTCCTCCTCTTGCACATTCTATTGATAAGGCTTTCTACTGAATTTTTGACTTACTGAAAATTTCATTTCCAAACTTTTAATTTTTTTCCAGCATTTGAATCTTTTTAAAATAAAATTCTTTCATGCCCTGTACTGAATCTTACTGAGTATTTTATTGTATTCTCTTTGACACCATTCAGCAGTTTGTTTTCTCTTTGATTTCGTTGGACATTTGATAAAAATATTTTTTTGGAACTACTTTTTTTTGTGGGATTTTCATCTGATTTACTCCCACTGAGATTTATAATCAATGCTTTTTGGAATCAACACTTTTTGAATAAACTGTGTTGCTTGAGTTTTGGAGTTTCTTGTGTTTCTTCAGTGGGATCCCTGTAATTAGGTCATTGGTTGGCTATTTCAGTCACCTGAATTCTTTCAGTAAAAATATTTGTGGTGTTAAGAGGGACTGGGGTGCAGGAAGGTTGGAATCTCGCTTCTCCTCGCTGGAGTGGACTTTCAGCTCAGTAGCTGACCCCTCAGCCCACGTTCCTGGACAGTGGTGTATTATCTAGCATTGCCCCAAGAGTAGACCATTATCCACTGAAGCAAACACACAGAGGCACAGGCCTCTAGTAACAGTGGCTGGGTAGCTCAGCTGTTAAAAATGCTTGCTGCTCAGTCCTGCGGACTGGGGTTTGGATAGCAGCACCCATGCTGGGAGGCTCACAAACACCTATAGCTCCAGCTCCAAGGGACCCGATGCCCTCTGCTGGCCTCTGTGAGCATTGCACTCACACTCACAGACACATGCGCACACATAAGTATAATAAAAGAGAAAAACAGTAACAGCCAATTAAAAATAGTGGCTCCTTAACTCCAGTAACTTTGGAGAATAAGGGAACAAAGATAGGTGGGTAAATACTAAGAGTTGCCTAGGGCGGGAACTGGAAAAACTAAGCTGAGTGAGACATCAATTAGTATTAAAGCCACAGAGGAAGAACAGAACAGACAAAAGTCAGTAGATGGGAGAAGCAATGGAGAAGAGAGAAGAGAAGGCAGTTCTAGCTAACGACAGATCAAAAAAGAGAAAGGGATAATGAGACCCATCTACGGCGTAAGCACAAGGCTATGGTCAGGTGGTCTCCAGTCAGTCCTAAGCCAGCCTTTGTCCTTTGGGAGAGACGATCCAAAAGTGCAGGGGGTGACAGAGTCATCCAAAAGACCAACGTTACATCTCAGTAGTCTGCCTGTCTCTGTGTGGAACGCGTACAGACCGTCTGTGTCGTCACTTCCTGCGTGCCTGCAGAGGCCGTCTCTCGGCACCTGGCTTTTCCTCCCCTGGCTGTTTGGTGTGGTGTCTTCCAGTGAGAACAGAACCTTTGACTAGCTCTACTGGTGTTGATCTTTGTGAGGTGGGCATCACCGTTAGCACTGTCTCTTAGGCTCTTGGTTTTGGAAAGGACCGTCAGGAAGCTTCCCCTGGCTTGCCTGAGGCCCTGGCACTTTTGAACAGTGCTTCTCTGTAGTGTGTTCCATTGTAGTCCACGTCTCTGATGGGAATGTAGGGCTCAGGATGGTCCCCTGTCACTTGCTCTGGGTTCTTGTAGTAGCCAGTGCAAGGAGGGTCAAACCTCTAGGGCTGCCTAGCCAATGACCAAGGTTTGATTTTTAGAACGGCTTCTTGTAGCTGGTGGGAGTTTACATTGACCTCCAATAGTCTGATCAGCTGGGGGCCGAGCTGTCAAAATAAACCTTTGGGAGGACACTTAGGACCAAAGCAAAACACTGCATTTCTAAGATCCATCTGTATGTTTGTTAGACATATATTATGGCTGGCACTTTGGAAAACAATTGGACTTGTCTACCAAGCTTGTTACAAGCCCTTGAAGTATGTGTCCCAAAGAAGTTCTTAGAACGCACACTTGGAGATGAGTTCAATAATGTTTATAGACCCATGCTTGTCCTTGCAGAACTCTGGAAACAGTGCCAGTCCCCCAAAATAAAAGAAAGACTATATGTTAAAATATCTGCATCAAGAGATGATTTCTATTACTATTAATGAAACACCCTGATGTAAGCATGCTAACTTAGCTATTTTAAATAATGTATGTTACATAGATAGGTACACACACATGAGCTCACAGAAGCCAGAAGACATGGTCAGATCCCCTTGGAGACAGAACTATAGGTGGTTGTGAGCCACTGGATGTGGGAGCTGGGAACTGAACTCAGTTCTTACGCAAGAGCAATGCACACTCTGTGACCAAGCTATCTCTCCTGCCCCTTTCAAGTATTGTCATTTAAATACATTGTACTAGATATAAAAACTAGAGGCCACCAGTGCGTTAACGTGTAGTGCCGGCACTACTCATCTTTGTGTAGACTTCGAGGAAGAAATCACCGATGGTCTTGTTCATATGTTTGAACTTGCTTTAAATATGTCCTTATTTAATTAACTGGTACGTGTGCACTGGTCTTTAAAAAGAGTTCAAACGTGTGCAACTGTACTTGAATAAAATTTACAAATGCTGTATCATAAACACTCTTATGGCATAGTATTAATTTGTGTAAGTGACTATAAAAGATGAATGCATAAGCAAAGATCAAGTGAATGGGGTACTGGGTTGATTGTAGAGGGCCAGCGTTTTATATTCATAATTAGGAATATCTTTATATTGTTGGTTATTCAACCTGGAACAAACACTTTTGGTAGTGTAAGGGAAACTGTTCAAAGCTCTGTATATTTACAACTTCTCGTGAGTAGATCATGTTTGGAAGAGGTCACCTGTCAGGCTGGTTCGGTCGCAGCTTCAGCTGCACCTGTGCTGTGGTGCTCTGCTCATCCCACTGCTGAGGCGAGACCGTCCGCCCAGTGGCTGCTGCAGAAGATGTGGTTGGCTCGTTTGAATACGGCTGGAAGGAGAGTGGAACCTCTTAGGTGGGGGAGTGCTGGAGAGCAGCTGGCACAGTGTGTGGAGGTTGTAGGAAGGTGGGAGGCTTTCCCAAAGGCTGAGGGGCGTCTGCAGGGAGAGGAGGGGACTCAGCACTTTAGGGCCCAGTGGCCATCAATGGCATGAAGGAAGAAAATCAGCAGCCCTCCTGTACACAAATGACAAAGGGGCTGAGGAAGAAATTAGGGAAACTGCACCGTTCACAATAACCACAAACAATATAAAGTATCTTGGTGTGTCTCTAACCGAGCAAGTTCTTGTATGATGAGAACTTCAAGTCTCTGAAGAAAGAATTGAAGAAGATACCAGAAGATGAAAAGATCTTCCATGCTCATGGATCAGTAGGATTAACATACTACAAATGGCCATCCTACCAAAAGCAGTCTGCAGACTCAATACAATTCCCAACAAAATACCAGCGCAATTCTTTTTTTTTTAAAATTTATCTACTATATATAGTGCACTACACTCATGTATACCTCCACAACAGAAGACAGCACCAGATCTCACTATAGATGGTTGTGAGCCACCATGTGCTTGCTGGGAATTGAACTCAGGACCTCTGAGTTCTCTTAACCTCCAGTTCTCTTAACCTCTGAGCCGTCTCTCCAGCCCCCAACACAATTCTTTACAGACCTTGAAAGAGCAACTCTAAACTTCATATGGAACAACAAAAAAACCCAGAATAGCTAAAACCATCCTCTACAATAAAAGAACTTCTGGAGGTATCTCCATCCCTGATCTCAAGCTGTACTATAGAGCAATAGTAATAAAAACTGCATGTTACTGGCATAGAAATAGACTGGTTGATCAATGGAATGGAATAAAAAACCCATAAATAAACCCATATACCTACAGACACTTGATTTTTGACAAAGGAGCCAAAACCATACAATGGAAAAAAGATAGCATCTTCAACAAATGGTGCTAGTCTAACTGGATGTCTACATGTAGAAAAAATGCAAATAGATCCATATTTATCTCCCTGCACTAAACTAAAGTCCAAGTGGATCAAAGACCTCAGCATAAAACCAGACACACTAAATCTATTAGAAGAAAAAGTGGGGAAGAGTCTCAAACTTATTGGCATAGGAAATAATTTCCCGAACAGAACACCAACAGTTCAGGCTCTGAGATCAACAAATAACACCTCTTAAAACTGAAAAGCTTCTGTAAAGCAAAGGACATTGTCAATAGAATGAAACAACAGCCTAGTGCCGGAGCCCACTGGCAGAGTTGAACAGAACCTGAGTGGGGAGTGAGGATTTAAAATAATTAAAACAAATCACACTACATACAGGATGGCTTGAGAGGGCTGTCAGTATGACTGAAGCAGCCTGGGTTTATTCCAGGGTTCATTTTTTTATAGGTAAAGCAAAAACAAGTCACATCAATACATAAAGAAAAGATTTGTGGAAATGCCCAACTCCTTTTCAAAGACCACCTCCCTATAGCGGATATAGTCCTTTCCTAAAACTAATTCCCTAAAGCAGTTATGGTTCAAGGTCGTACAGACAAGCTTTTAAGGAATTTGGAACAAGCTTTTAAGGAATTTGGTGACACCTCCTCTCATCTCTGTCATGGTGAGGGCCAACGTGAAAACATAACAAAGCGGCTCTCCACAGCCCACAGATTGGGAAAATATCTTCACAAATCCTATATCCAACAAAGGGCTAATATCTAAAATATATAATGAACTTAAGAAATCAAACAGTAAGGAACAAAATAACCCAAATTTAAAAAAGGGGGCACAGAACTAAACAGAGAATTCTCAATAGAGGAATCCCTAATGGCCAAGAAACACTTAAAGAAATGCTCAACACTTCCTTAGTCATCAGGGAAATGCAAATCAAAATGACTCTGAGATTCCATCTCACCCCAGTCAGAATGGC
>REGO01000056.1:6128175-6139063 GCA_010120015.1 Rhombomys opimus | reverse complement strand
ACCACAAAAACACCAAGCTACACAGCCATGACATGTAGGCAGAGGCCTAGGTCAGGCCCAGGCAGGCTCCGCGATTGTCAGTGCAGTCTCTGTGAGCCCTGGGAGTCCAGGCTATTCATGCTGTAGTTGTCTTGTGTCCTCAGCGTTTTTGAATCCTATAGCTCTTCTTCCCCATCTTTTGCAGGATTCACTGGCAGTCCCGATTCTTATTTCTCCATTTAGAATTACTGTTGAATTACGTCCGATTCCATGTTTTCCTTTGCTGTCCTCTGAATGTTTTTTAGCTGAACAGAAAAGACTAAGCCCTTCATCACCTCATGTTCAGGTGGGAGGGAATGTCCAGGGTTTATTTCTCCTCCATTGTCAGAGTGGCACATCCACTTTAAAAAACGGATTTACCTGTCATTTTCTTGCACCTTTTTCTACATAAAAGGAACAATTTCTACAATTTATGTTGTGCCATTGAGTTTTTGCTTTAAATTTTGGCTTTCTCCCTCTTATTGAATGTTCTTATTGTCATTCTTTGGCTTCTCCTATTTTCACTGGGAAAGATGCTTAAGCAATAGACATTGTTCTACAGAGCCTCTGAAATATGGATCTTCTTAATGAAGCATTATGCAGCTCAATAAAGGACTCTGAATTTTTAAATACATTAGTGCAAAGTTATTTTGACCCTAAAGAGATAAGCAGAAAGCCAAAGAGAAAAAGAACAGAACAATTTGGTTCTGGTATAGAACTTGTGTGTGTTTAAAATTAAAACGTGTATGGGCTTTCTTTTCTGTATATACACACCTGCAGTATTAACCCGTGTCCCTGGTGAAGGTGAGGCTAAGTGAATTTGGACATATTGGGTACTTGATCAGGCAAAGCGCATCTTTGCCACCAACAGCCACCACCCAGCTTTGGCAGCTGTTCTTAATAAATGCTCTAACGTTCCACAGGAACAGACAAACTCCTCAGCATCACAAAGGCCATTCCACAAACCCAGAACTGGAGTCAGGAAGCTGTGGCGTGCAGGTCACTTACAGGACACCATGTTTTTATATACATGATGTAAATGGAACGGCCGTGCGAACCCACATCTGCACTGTCCGCCTTCATGCTGTCTTGGTGCTGTGTGGAGAGGTTGAGTAACAACAGCGACCATATAGATCTCAGAGCTTAAGGTGTGCATTCACAACAGAAGGAGGAGCAACTTTATGTATTTATTTATTCTGTCCTCCATTTAATAGGAAAGACAATCTTAATCTAAATCCGATGAGATAATATTTCTTAAAATCCTTAAATGCCTTTCTACCACACCTAGAAAGAGACCCAAACTGATTATCAGGATCCATGGACAGGTTGGCATGACCTGTCCTCTGCTGCTCCTTCCAGCCCGCTGCCTCTCTCTCTCATCACTTTTCAGATCCACTGAAGGAGGAATAGAGCGTCATCCGTCTGAAGAAATGCAACGAGACTGTCTTGGCAGGAGCAGCATGTGACGGGAGTGGCCTGGAGGGCCAGAGCGTGAAAGCTTCCTGTGCTGGGTGTTCAGGGAAAGCCATTGAAGAACAGCGCTGGGAATGGGGCTGAATCCCTTATAGTAAGTGGAGGAAACATTCCTTTCCCCTCTCGGGCACGAGGGTACCACGACGCAGGATGTACCCTCAGAGCAAACCTCTTTTGAAATGCACAGGCTTCCATAGTTCTCATCTTACTGTGACTCATTTTCTCCCCAGAGACATTGACTCGGGTTCCTGATGTGCATACAGCAGAGCTCATCGTACCTGAGGTGTGGCCCGTTCTCTGCGGGAACCAATGGCCCTGTAACTTGTTTGCAAAACCCTCCCTGTTCCTCATTTCCCCAGGTAGAGGGTTGGGGCACAGGGGTAAATGCTGGAGGCCTTGAATGTGTCTTTGCTTCCTTCTTCGGAGCCAGAGACAGTCTGGAAATACGGATCTTTTTATGTGGAGTCAAGTTCAAAACAACATGCCAGGTACCCAATTTACACCTGTGGGGAAAAGAAGAAACTTCAATGAGAACTAATTGAATAGCTCTGCCCTGGCAGCAGGCGCTAGTTTGTGCTGCTGGAGAGGAGGCCCCCGGAGAGCCAGGAATCCAGTGACCTCAATTTCCCTGGGAACACCTGCATTCCGGAGAAGCGGGGTTTCCGAGAAAGCGTTTCTGTTTGCTGAACATGTGTCGTGAGCACAAGGTGAGCAGCTGGTTCCTGCTCTCTCGGTGGCTGTCTGCTCTGAGGCCCCCGTGAACGGGAACGGCTGGAGGCGGCTGCGGCTGGGAGAGGCTCCCCGAGTGTGGAGTCCTGCGGCCCTGTGGCTTTCCTGAGATGTAAACGAGTGTGTCTTCTCCGTGTAGAGCAATGAGGACAGAACAGAGCAGCCGTTCCAGCGCAGCCCATCTTGGCAACCATGTGACTTTCTCAGGCTGACCCACAGAGCTCTGCTGAGGGGCCACTCAGAGGAGAGTGAACTCAGAGGAACCTCACTCATCAAAGACGCACTCCAGCCTGAGTTATGAGTCATGAAGATTGCATTCCTGGAACCCTCTGAAAAGCCCACAGACAGCATGGCCAGGGCACGGTTGCTGCTTGTGCAACCTTTGGGAGGGTTGTAACTCTTGGGTTTTAGGACCTTCCTGAGCCTCCTGAGATTACTTCCGGAATCCCAGGGAGCCTCCTGTGGGGAGGGATGATGCACATTTCAGTTAAGAGGAAACTGCTGTACAGCTGTGCTCTGATAGGACTGACACCTGGCAGCCCAGAGCACACTTGCCTCCGGAGCGCTGGTCTGGAAGGCTGAGTCCAGGGGGAAAGATGTGAGCCACAGCTGGGCAGGTCAGACTCACTCAGAGACGTCCTTAACCCATGGCTGGGATACAAGAAACCGACAAGGCCTCCCGTTGGTGATGGCTCATGAAGTGACCTTGAACTTAACTTAAAATTTGTCTTGAAGGGGATGGCTCAGCAGCACAGAGCCACAGTGCCAGTCACTCAACTGTAAGGACCTGAATTCAAGCCTCAGCATGGCGGTCCATTTTCAGTTTTAGCTCTGGGCATGCGGAGATAAGCAGATCCCTGCAGGATGCGTGAGAAACCCTATCCCAGTAAACAAAACAAGCACCAAGTCAAGGTGGACGCCATCTTGAGGAGCGATGCTGGAGGTCGACCTTTGGCCTCCACAGGTACAAACATGTAAGGATAACAGCTACAAAATAATTTGGTGGATGGGAGGTTAAAGGTCATTGTAGGCAGGTGTCAAATGGAGAGAGTTGGAGACAGGCCATCAGAGCAATCCCAGAGGCCTCTCCGGCCCCGACTGCCCTGCTTCCCACCCTCACTGGCCCCTCAGCACCTGCAGAATAAGGTCAGCTCTTTCACCTTGACCTAGTGAAAGACCCCCAACCCCACGCCTTGGTTCTTAATTCTCAGGCAGCGTCTTCCTCTGATAGCTTCCTGGGGTTCCCATGGCATTTGTACCTCCGTGTTCTGCCTCCGCTATTTCCTCTAGAATGTTCTTTTCTGACTGACAGCCTGGTGACATGAGAATCTTCCTCCTGAGATGAATCCGGGGTCTGGAGGGGTGAAGGGGGAGGAGCAGCCTCTGTGCTCACTCCGGGGCCTCTGCCCTCAGCAGGCATATGGTCCACACTGGCTGCACTGTTGCCTGTGAGCCCAGGCCTTGGGAAGTGAAGTGCCCTGGCTCTTGTTCTTTTTCTGCTGTGACACTCAGAGCAAGGCACATTCACCAATGGTTCTACTGTTCTAATTTGTAGAATGCCGACCTTGTTCCTGTGTATCCAGTAGGTCACCTTCTCTTTTGTGTTTGAGATAGTCTTGATATGTGGCTGAGGATGGCTTTGAACTCCTGATCCTTCTGTCTCCACCTCCCAAGAGCTGAGCCTAGGATGGGCCCCCTGTCCAGCTTTCCTCGGGCTGTTTCAACTGCTTTCAGTACACATTCGAATTCCAAGAGCATTGCCAAGTTTAGATCACGAACATATAATTATACCCAAGCATATCAACGATGGCCTTCCTGAAATGGCAGAGGTTAATCTGTTGATAAGATTCGGTCTAATATCAGGGGATTTAAAAGCAGAAACTGGAAACAAAAATCGAATGTATCTTTGTAAAAAGTTGGAGAAAGGGAGGCTGACAAAGACCTTTGGAATGCTTTTCCTCACTGGCAGTGTGACCCGTGGGAAGATTCTTCTCTCTAACTCTGCGCCCTCCCTTCGGTGGGCACTGATAGTGTTCTCTACAGGACCGCTGTGATCAGGAGATGAGCTCTGTGTGGAAGGTCCTCGCGTCGCTCTTGACATTCGAGCAGTCCGATAGTCGAGGCTCTGTGGGACGCTGTGGGACTAGACAGGCTGTGAGTGCCTGAGACCCAGGCTCTGTGTGGCTACTGTGCCCCAGAGCTGAGGGCCAGTGTTCTGGTGTGCCTCTGTAGGGACAGCAGGGGACTCAGCACTAAGACCATTGGCAGTAACAGCGGTGGCAGCAGCGACAATGCAGTGGCCACTGGCAGGTGTCCGAGACACGACAGCCAGTTCCTAAGGGAAACGGGACACTCCAGGGGTGCAGTAGTTCCTGGGGTTGTCCCTAGATTCTGATGATGTCCTACAGTGTGAAGGCCTCGAGAGTCAACAGGGCCACCTGAAGGCTCCAGCATGTATCACCCTGGGAAAGAGAGGCACTGACATCTTCTATTAAAATGCAAATGCAGTCTGGAAGGCGCCGAACATTGATCTTTTACCATCATTTCTGAAATTATAAATCAGATGTGCGAGTCTGTCATCCGGGCGGGAAGCCAGGCAGGGTTCAGAGCACAGGATATTCTGTCATCCCTAAAAATAGCTCAGTGCTAAATTGTCATAATGTATCTTCTATGCTCAAGCCTGGACAATTTCATTTTCTTTTCACTGATTTTATAGTGGAGTGTAAGTAATTCCAACCCAGCTCATGTGGCATTGTACATATTACAATACAAGAAAACAATAGTTTGGAAATGAAGGATGCTCTTGGAAAGTAAATACTTTTGTAGGTCCTGGTTGGCCCAAACTCAACCCTTCCATTTTGTTAACATGTCCTGATATCACCACCATCACCATCACCATAATTAGTATCACAATCTTTCGGTGTGTGTCTCTTACTTTTGCTGTATTGACAACATCTGCTTTATATCCTCAAGTAAATGAATCAACAAACGGAACCTTTCTATTGTGAAAAGCCCCAAGCAGATTGCAAAGCAGTAAATAGAGCCTCTCCATTGTTATTAGCCTTGTGCCCAAGGGACATATTCTCTCGAGGTCAACAGGGCCTGAAGGCAATGAGGAGAAGACAGGGCAAGGAAGGAAGGAGAAAGAGGCAAATGGCTCCCAGGCTTTGGGCTCTCACGACCAGACCAGTGTCCTGGAACCACGGCTGAGGATGAAGGGTTTGTTGCCGATTTCCGGCTCAGCCCTGGGCTGCTTCATCTCAGTCCTCATTTATACTCATTGGGGCTTTGTGCTGCGCCATGAGAGGGGGTCACAATCTCTGCTCCCCTAGAGTCCCGGCTAAGCTGGTGAGAGGGTATGCACCAGGCCGTACCAGGCACCAGGCAGCCGTGTGAGGCCAGCAAGGATGGCTGGACCGTGGCAGGCAGCCACCCGCAGGCAGGTAGGCTGTGGGTGTGTGCTGGGGTCAGGGTCCTAACCTCAAGAGCTCAGTTACCCTTTATCGTGGTTTAAAGAACACTCAAAACTGGAAAGGTATTTCACAGCGTCAAGCAGATTTAAAAATGATCGGAGCAAGAACAAACAGGTGTGTGTTAGCATCCATCTGTCTCTTATCCTTCGTCTTTGTCTATCAACAGAGGAGGGAGTGGGGCGGGAACCTGTTTTGGGGTCTCCGTCCTGGAAGGACGCTGAACCCACTGAGGCCCGATTCCCCAGCGCTGTTGCTGCAGGAAGGCTCACTGTAATTAGCGGGAGTGACCGTGGCCCAGGCCTCGGATCTGAGTTTTTCATCAGTGCTACGGAACAGGTGGCTGCATAGCCAGTGCTGTCTAGGACTTTCCACAGGGGTGTAACTAAAGCCCCCCTATACGAGGCTGAAAACATCTGTAATAAGACATCCTAAGAAAAGCTTTACTTCAGGTAAACATCCACCATTCTAAATGGCGGTTGGGCAGCCGTAACAGCAGGGTTGGAGATTTTTGGAATCTGTCGGAACTGCTCCGCCTCTGGCAAGCCTCACACAATCTGTTATGGACGACCAGCAGCACTAGCAGGATTGGAACATTTGACTATTGGAGCATACTATTGGAGTCAGCCTTGACTCTGACGTTGCCATGTCCTACTGTCTCATTAAAATAGTGCCATCTAGTGGTGAATATTTCAAACTGTAGCTAGGTGTTCAGAGAGTTGTCACAAATCCTCAAGGGGTCTGTGTCTGAAGACAAACACACACACACACACACACCTAAACACAATATACTTACACACACACACACACACCTAAACACAATATACTTACACACACACACACACCTAAACACAATATACTTACACACACACCTAAACACAATATACTTACACACACACACGTATAACAGGCATATTTACTTATTTATCTATTTCACTAAATTGATTTTCCAGGTATTGCAGATGGGCCTCTTGATGCGGCTGTATTTAGGGAGTGAGGAAGGCTGCTCTGACCTCCAGGGGCTTATAGTCTAGATCTTTGTTTATCACTATGACCCGAGGACTTGGGGCCCAGGAGACTCCAGTGTTGTGAGGCTTCAGTGGCACTGATGGAGCCCTATCTGCGTAAAAGGCAGATTGGAATTATGCTTGGAATTACAGAGGCCAGGAGGACACCCTGTGAGAAGCGTCGTCTGCTTCAGGTGGCTTAGGACTCCTGGACCGCCATGCTCTCTTTCGGGTTCCTCCCATGTTTAAATCAAAGAACAGAGAGAACTTGGGATCTGCTCTGGAATTCTGTCTTTCAGGGACCTTCCTCCTGGTCCTTGCTAGACCTAACGGTGCGTGGGGAGCCTTAACTGTTTCTCAGGAAAATAGCAACACTTTTTATGTCCCTTGGCCGCCTTTGGCTCACTTGCATCTTCCCTTCCTGCCCTGGGAAATTTCTCAGGCATCTCTCTTTCTTCCCTCAGCTGTCTGAGCGGTTCAGCCACATGGCTCTTTTCTGAAGAAGTTCACTCTGTGTGAGCCTGCCGAGGCCCCAATCTTTCCTGCTCCAAGGGATGTTTTCGCTTAAAAATCAGGCCAATAATATTGACCTACCTACCTTAATTAGCGTTGGTAAAGTGTTTTAATTATGATTTTGTATGTTCTATTATCTAAACACAAGCTTGTTATACCCTTTTTCTCCCCACCTGTCTTGAGTTACACTGTGTGAAAATTTCCCCTCATACTGTTTTTGGGTAGAGTTTAACACTTACAAAATTTCCACTTCATTTGCTTTTTAACACAAAACTCCTAGAATAAGTCTCTTCACTTTCCTTCTAATTGGTTATTACTCGTTCCCTCCCTCTTCTCCCACTTTTGCTAGGCACAGCTTTCCCGTCCCTCCCATTCTCTCCCCTACTGTCCCACTCTTGTCTTTCTTTGTTTCAGCAGGGTGCCCACATCCTTTCAGTCTGCAGTGCCTGCCGTGCTCAGAGCACATCGCTCGTATCTCCCATGTGCTTTCCTTTTTACTGCTTCTGCTCTCTTGAGGTTTTAGATTTTATTTCTCAAATTGCCAGGGGCCATTGCAAATAGAGAGCTTCCATGTTTAGCTTGAAGCCCCCTCACCCCACCCAGGGGAATAGCATTCTGTTGTGGGGATATGTTAGGAAGATAAAGATATGCTAGGAAGGAACAATAAATGATTCTTCCATCCATCTGTCCATCTATCCATCCATCCACCCATCCATCCACCCACCCATCCATCCATCCACCTATCCATCCACCCACCCATCCATCTATCCACCCACCCATCTATCCACCCATTCATCCATCTACCCATCTACCCATCCATCCATCCATCCACCCATCCATCCATCCATCCACCCATCCATCCATCCACCCATCCATCCACCAACCCATCCATCCATCCACCCATCCATCCACCCATCCATCCATCCATCCATCCATCCACCCACCCATCCATCCATCCATCCATCCATCCATCCATCCATCCACCCATCCAT
The DNA here is from genome assembly GCA_010120015.1 of Rhombomys opimus. Classification (NCBI taxonomy): domain Eukaryota; kingdom Metazoa; phylum Chordata; class Mammalia; order Rodentia; family Muridae; genus Rhombomys; species Rhombomys opimus. Next base: position 6,130,861 of record REGO01000056.1, on the reverse strand, counting down.
CCACCCACCCATCTATCCATCCATTCATCCATCTACCCATCTACCCATCCATCCATCCACCCATCCATCCATCCACCCATCCATCCATCCACCCATCCATCCATCCACCCACCCACCCATCCACCCACCCACCCATCCACCCACCCATCCATCTATCCCTCCACTGGCTATGTCTGTGGGGTCCAAACACTGTATGAAAGGGTACATGGGCACACAGACCAAGAAGAGTAAGATGGCCCTTGCTACTAGGAACTCAGACTCTAACCGGAAACACATAGTTCAGCCAGTTGCTCTGGTAGAGTTATGGTCTGTTCTACCCAGAGACAGGTGGGAAGAGCGGAAACAATGTGTTTCCTGAATGTGTGCCTGATGGAGGATGGGGGATGCAGGCAGATGACATGGTAGGAGTGAGAAGACAGCTCTGTGCAAAATCTGACATTCTATGTGACAATCAGGGAGTTAGCATGTAAATATTGGATAGTTGTGTGCAGATGGCGAGGAAGCACGTGCTCTGTGTGTAGGGTAAGGAGACGAAAAGGAATGGGTTTGAGGGATAGTTTGCCAGTCAAGTGGATGGAAGACGGTGGGTGAGCAGACATGGGGGGGGGGTGAAAGAGAAGATGGTGCTAGGACCGTTCTCCTTCATTTAGTGTGCTTCCTCCCAAGAACTGCATGTTCCCCTTTCCTGGACCACAGACTCCCTCTTTTCCGGCAGGGCAATTTCCTAAGGACTCTAAGGCAGCTACTTGGAGACAAGGTCTTAAATTTGAACAATAAGAATACGTTTTCTCACATTGGCTGGGTTTGGCTGTTCTCACATTGGCTGTTTCTCACATTGGCTGGTATTGGGCTCTGGTGGCTCTGGTGGTGAGTCAATGGTCCCACAGTCCAGCTTCTGAGGGAGACAGATGATGGGCTGCCAGGGGCTCAGATGCCCACACATGCCTGTGTGGTTGGGGAGAGTAGTGTTGATAGGGAAATGAAGGGAATTTCAACTGGGGAGCTTCCGGTCCAGGTGCCCTGTTGGTGTTTGTGAGGTGGAATAATTAACATTTCCAAATGGTGCGTAAACTAGAGAGGGTTTGTGTTATCTTTCTATCACGTTACTGGAGGCCTCTTCACGGGAAGGCGGGAGGTCAGGAGCTGTATTCTTGTTACACAAGCACTAAAATTGTTTCATATTTCCCCAACTCAGGACCGGGGTGGGGGAGGGTGCTCCACTGTGGTATGTTGACTGGAGACTTCCGGCCAAGCCACGCCCCTCCTGTTTTAGCGGTCACTACAGGGTCACTGCGCTGGCTTGCTGTGGGGCTTAGCGTCACGGCTGGAGGAAGGGGACATACCTGTGTGGACACAGCAGGCCTCGCCTCTGCCTCACCAACCATCCCTGATCTGCCGGCTTCAGCTGAAGATTTTCTCCTTCTAGTGCTTCCTTCAGGGAGGGGGCATTGTGTACTAGTAACTCCCTGGGCCCTCCTGCTCCCTGGTCTCCTCCAGCATCTTAGGTGTGTCGTCACCTTCATGCGTGAGTTTTTGTCTCAAAATTTGGTCTTGTGTAGCTTTATTCCAGGCAGATTGCATTGGCTGTCCTAGTTTTATGTCCTTCCTGAATCCACGTGCTGTTGGTATATTCCTTTGTAATTTCATCCGCTGGGGTTGGTTTTTCTATCCTTCCATTCTGAGATTAGATATTCTGACTTCAGACAGTGGAATCGGTGTGAAGGAGCCTGGCTCCAGTTTTGGTGTTAGGGTGTTGATAGAATCTGGATTTCTAAGATTCTCTTCCTGTGTTTGAAGGAGAATGTCCCCCACAGGCTCACCTCTTTCAATGCTCGACTCCAAGCTGGTGGACTGTTTAGGAAGGTTTAGGGGGTGTGGCCTTAGAGGAGGTGTGACACCGGGGTTAGGCCTGGCTTCTCCCTCTCTCTGCTATGTGGACGTAGAGAAGACATAAGCTCTCAGCTCCTGCTCCTATAGCTGCGTGCTGCCATGCCTGCTTGCCTGCTTGCCTGCTGCTGCTGCTGTGATTCCAGCCCCAATGGTCATGGACTCCCCCTATGAGACTGTAACCAGGCCCCAGATGAATGCTTTATTTTAAACTGCCTTGGTCACGGCGTCTCTCACAGCAATAGAGCAGTGACTGAGACACCTCCCCGCCACAGTCTCTTTGTCAGGAAGCACATGGACGGCCCCTGATGTCACATTGTTGCCGGGACATGTAGATACCCTGACCCACACACTAACTCACCCTTTGTCCCCATCTGAAGCCCTCCCAGTTGACAGGCTCATTCTATTTTTTTTTCTTGTCTTCCTGACTACCCTGCTCCCTATTGTGTATGCAGTAAACTGTGTATACAATACTGACAGCCTTGTTGTCAAGCCTATGAATTAGGGGCTGAGAGGGGCCTCACCGTTACAGGATGACTGCAAAACGAAAGACACTTGTAAATAGTTGGAAGGTGCTCCCCTGTCACGGCTGTTTCTAGGCAAGGCACACAGCAGTGAGTGCTCTTTTCTCCAGTCATCCCCATTCACCTGCCGTGGACCTCAGATACATGAGCAAGCCTGGCTAATACTGACGGGACCTCCTGGTCCAGCCATCGCTAACCCCAGCAGCTTCGGTGAGGCAAGGTCAGCCATGTCCCCTGGAGACCAGCTGAACCCCCAAACTTGTGAGCCGAGTGGT